>APFE030214148.1:0-46447 GCA_000404065.3 Pinus taeda | reverse complement strand
AGTTTTTTTTTTTTTTTTTTTTATAAAGAAATTCCGAAGAAAATAATTTCTTTAAGATGAGCCCATTTACAGGAAGAGAATCTCTCTTTCGTGATAAATCTTGAAGTATAAATGTAGATGGGCTTATCTGTTCAACAATCTGAAATGGAACAACCCATAATTTCTGAAATTTGGTATGTTTCCCTTTTTCTTCGTGTGCTTTGTCCCACTTGAGAACTAAATATCCAACTTGGAAAGATCTTTGTGTGACTGGACTTGCATCAAAATAAGTTTTCACCATCTTTTGATGTTTGGTGTGTGTGAGTTTGGCCTTTTCCCTTTCTTCTTCTAGTTTTAGGGTTTGTGAATTTCTTAATTGCAAGGAATAAGAAAGTGTTTCTTCAATAAATTGAACTAGGGCCAATGAAAGAAGAGTTAAATGTGATGGAATGATGGCTTCCTTCCCATAAACTAGGTTAAATGGAGAAGTGCCTATAGAGGCCTTCTGAGTTATCTTATCGGCCCATAGAGAAAATATTAAAGCTTTGTGTCAGTTTCTTTGATTTTGATCAACAATTCTTTTGATTATTCTAAGGAGATTTTTATTAGTGGATTCTACCAAACCGTTTCCCTAGGGATAGTAATTAGTAGAATATTTGAGTTTAAAACCTCTCCTTATTGCAAATTCAATCATACTGGTACCCGAAAAATAAGTTGCATTATCAAATATAAGTGTAGAAGGCAAACCAAATCTTGTAATGATAAATTGATCAATAAATTCAATAACAGATTCAGAATTGACTGCCTTTAGCGGAATTGATTCCACCCACTTAGTAAAGTAATCTGTAGCAGTCATAATATATCTATGTTGTTCAGAAGAATGAGGAACGAGCTCACCTATGATATCCAGTCCCCATTGTTTGAATGGTTGTTCGATGTTGACTGGCTATAGAGGCAAGGCTAGTTTCTGTTGTCTTCCAGAAGCAGTTTGACATGTTTTTCATTTCCTTACATATGCATGGGTATATTTGAAGAGAATGGGCCAATAGTATCCAACATGTAAGATTTTGTGTGTAGTAGTATCTCCTCCAAAGTGTCCACCTGCTGGTCCATCGTGAAGTTCCTGCAAAATTATTTGTGGTTCAGACTTTTCAAGGCATCTTAACAATATGGAATCATATTTTCTCCTAAATAACATGTTATCAACAATCTTATAATGAATTGCTTTTAATCGTAAAACTTTTTTCTTTTATGATTGAGTTCAAGAGGATCATATCCATTTTTCAAATAAAAAATTAAATCAACGTATTGGGAATCAACATCAATTACACTTACCTCAGAAATGTGTTCATTGTTACATGTGTCCCCTTCGGCTGGTATGTTGGATTCTCCTATAAGCAGCTTGTACAAACCTTTTCCTTTGACAATTTTGGTTGGTTTAATTTCAATATCGTACTCTTGCAGAGTTGTTACCCAATTCACTCTCTTTTCGTCTAATTCTTTCTGCATTAGTAATTGCCTCACTGTTGGGAATGGGACTATTACTTTCGTGTGTGTTTTTAAAAGAAAAGGTCTAAAATGCTTTACAGATTTATATACAACAAATGTTTGTTTGTTTTTTTTTTTTTTTTCTTCTTTTGGATAATTCAATTCAGCACCCTAAAAATTTGAAGTAAAAAAATGGATGGGTGCTTCAATTTTCTGATTATGAATTTGTGTCAAAACAACGACATAAGATGTTGAAGAAGCAAAGGTCTATAAGATGAAATGATTGGAGAAATTCAGAGTATTTAAAGAAGGAGCATTGATAAATGCTTGTTTGATTAAATCGAATGCTTGCTTTTCATGATGACCCCATTTAAAAACTGCGTCTTTCTTAATCATTTGTTGTAACAGAAAAATAATTTGTGAGAAATCAGGGACAAACCTTTTGACAAAATTGATCTATCCAAAAAATGATTACATGTTTTTTTTGTTATATGGTGGAGAAATTTCTGAAATTCTATTAGGGTTAATGTAAATTCCATTTTTTGACACAATGAATCCTAAAAGTTTCCATTCACTAAGAGTGGAAAAATGATTTTTCAGATTTAATGAAATCCCATATTTTATACAGTGTTCAAAAATTTGTCTCAAGTCCCGCAAATGATTATTTCTGTTCTTTGAATAAATAGTAATGTCATCTAGATAAACAACAATCGTTTTGTTTAAAATACCTTTGAAAGCTATATCCATGGCTTGTTGGAAAGTGGCCCCTGCTTTTATTAAACCAAATCGTATTTTTTGGTAGGCATAAGTTCCCCATTTAGTTCTGAAAGTAGTATTTAGTCTATCATCTAGGTGGAATATGATTTGATTATATCTTGAGAAACCATCAAGGAAAGACATTAGTTCAGAACCAACAATTGACTATAAAATATGTTCCATAGTGGGTAGCGGGAAATTATCCTTTTGATTGGCCTTATTGAGATTCCTAAAATATATACAAATGCAGATATCACTGTTTTTCTTCCTAACAGGTAACAAGTTGGAAACCCATCTTGAATGCCTAATAGGAAAAATTATTTTAGCCTTAAGGAGTTTATTCAATTCCATTTTGAGTTGATTTTCTAAGTTTGGATGAATTTTCCTTAATTTTTATTGGACATGTTTATCATTAGATGTCATTGGAATTGTGTGTTGAATGATGGAGATGTCAAATGTTTTGAAATCTTTGTAACTCCAAGCAAAGATATCCTTATATTTTTTTTAACAAATGAATGAAGGATAATCTTTCTTTAGACGAGAGACCAAGTCCTAAATTGATGTTCTGAGGTTTAAGATCTGTCCCAAGGTTTATTAATTCAAATCTCAAAATTGAACTCTGTAGTTTTGAATTAGTAACTCTTTTAAATATGTCTTTTAAATCATAGAGATCCTCAAATTTAACTATAGATTTGGGTATGGGATTATCATTAGTTTCTGTTTTAATTTATCATTGTGTCCATCCTCATCAATTATTTGGTCATCGTATGGTTTTTTAGAAGTTAAGAAGCTTAAAATGTCTTCATAATCATTAAATACCCACCAATTGGTGATATTATTAGGAATGGATGGTCTAAAGATTAATTCTACAGAAAATCTATTGGGACTGTAATTTTCGAATGGGATCAATTTTGATGCAACGTTAGCAAGAAGGTTAGCGTTGGCATTTTGAATCCTACGAATAACAAAAATATTAAATGCTAAAAAAGTGAAGTGAGAGACTAAACCAAAGACTGATAATGCTTCAAGTATGTAGAGAGGTAATGCATCCCATTTCTTACTTGTTTAACTACAATGTCTAAATCTCCAAAACTTGAAGGTATTTAACGTTAAGGCTAATTTCTTTGTACATACCTTGGACCAATGCCTCATATTCTGCAATATTATTTGTGCATTTGAATTCCAATCTACAAGTCAACATTATCTTCACACCTTCAGGATTAATCAATATGCAACCTACTCCTACACCATCACTTGATTTCGACCCATCAAAATATAATGTCCAAAATAAAGAATTAACTAATGGTTTTTCTAGCATATTACACATATGGAAAAGTCTATCTGTGAAATTTTTTCAATTTGAGAAGTTACAGAATTACTTAGAAATGGTGACGTTTGTGCTTTAAAATTCTCAAAAAAATATTTAGTAGAGTTGTTTCCAAGAATGTTGTTATTAAATGCTATTGCTTCATTTTCACCTTCGAAATTTGTTACAAAATGTTTCATGTGTTTTCTCGGTTGATTGTAATTCTAATCGACTTTCCATTAAATGGGAGCCATAAGTGGGACGAATCAGTGGAAAAATAACTGTGTATTTTTTCTAACCAATCTATACTAAGAATTAAACCGTAGAAATCTGGGATATCAGCAACTAGTATATCAATTATTTGACAAAATTCAGGATTAGAGGATAATATAATAAGAACTAAATTAATTTATCCTATGAATTTGAATTTTGTCCTATTGAGTTGCACAATGTGAACTGGAGTAACTGGAGTTTTCTAGGGTGACATGTTTAATTTCAGACAAACTAAATACGGCATGATATTCGAAGAAGCCCCTGAATCTACCAAGTAGTTATATACATTTTTATTAAATATTTCAAATGTAAAAAGAAAAGGAGGGGTATGTGAATGAGACTTGTCACCTATCAGAATAGCATCAGAGGAATTGAATAATGAATGATAAGGAGGTTTACCCATTCCGTTAGAAGCTTTGGATACCACAACAGTAGGAAGAGGAGAAGCAGGTACTGCGTTCAATTCTTTTAGTAAAAAATTATGTTGTTGTTTGAGTTTAGTGAGTTCATGAAGGGAAATGTTTGCTTTTATTTTTTTCATATCCTCAACTATATTGTACTCACTATTATCTTAACTACTAAGGTTCTGGGTGAAGATGGAGAATTGGATGAAGACAAAATTACTTGGGGGGAAATAGAAGTGGATATTTTAACAACAGCTTTATCTTTAGCAGTGGAAGTTGAACGTTTATGTTTTTGAATTGGTTGTATAGGATCAACTAGACCTTTACTTCTTGTGCTAATAGGTAATGCTTCATATTCATTTTCACTATCATATATAGGATGAATAAAATCCCGCATTCCATTTAACTAAGATATTTGTTCATCTTGGGATTCATCAGCAGAAATTGTTGCTTCCTCCTCATCTTCATCATCAATTTCTGCATTAGAGATCGTGTTTGGAGGTTGTGGATAAGGTAGCTTATTTCTTTTGAATGTTCTAAAAGGTTTCTTGGAAGAAGATTTAGCTACTTGTTTTTTTGTCTCTACCATCTCGTTAGACAAAGTTTTAAGAACTTGATGCAAGCCTTCAATATCAAAGGGATCTTTAAGTGCTTTCTTTTTAGATTCATCCTTAACTGTAAATATTTTTAATTTTCTACCTTCCTAGTCCTTTTTATGTTCTAGTGCATTTATCCCCTTCTCTATAGACATAGATTCTTTCATTTTTTCTACCAAGGTATTTTTATTAGCTCTATCTACAAAAATTGCTATGTTAGAAGGAAGAGATGAAATATACCATTCAATTTGTACATCGACACCAGGTCTAGAAGTAGCTAGGATTTTATTTAACAATTTGTTAAATCTAGAATCGAAATATTTTATCTTTTCCCCTGAATTCATGTTTAAATTGGAAAGGTCATTGATAAGAGATGCAGTTGAGCGATCATCACCAAAATTAGTAAAAAATATCCCAACTAGTAATAGAACTGGTTGGTAATGAAAAGTACCAAGACCCTGTTGATTCTGTAAGAGTGTACGGGAATAATCTAACAACATCTTCTTCATCTACCTCATTAATATTAATGGCTAACATATAATTATGAAGGTGCTCTTTAGCAAGTAACTCATCATCAGGATTGAATTTGGGAAGCCATCTTTTAGGATGTTTTGGTAGAGGATGAAGTGGTGCTGGCATTTGAACAATTCCCGGATTGGACCATGGTCTAGCTAACATTGTAACAGTTGGGGAGGTGGATGTGATGGAAGAAGAACTGGAAGCTGTGATAGTACTTCTTGAGGTAGCACTAGTTGTTTGAGTAGAGGAAATGGAAATAAATGAAGTGAAGGGTAGAGAAAAAGGAAATGAAAAAGGAATAAATGGAGATGTTTGTGAATGAGAGAATGAGGTAATCTCATTAGTATATGTTTGGGAATCTGATGTAGCAGTTTTCATTTAGAGGGATTGAAATGGAAATTCAAATGGCAAGATGCCAAGTTTTTCACTTTGAGACTGAATCAAAACACCAGTTCCATGAAAAATAGAATTTATACTTCCTTCAGAAACTTTAGATGATTCAGGATTCGCTGTTGAAATGGAGACGTCTTCTAGTTTCTTTATCAAAGCTATAATTTCTGGTGATTTTGGAGTATAATCCATAGGGATTGCCTCAGGAAGTATTCTAGGATACTTGGGAGGTGATTGTAGAACTCCTAATCTAAAAGTAGGAGATTCTGGAGGAGATCTAGTAGTTGTAGGAGATTCGGAGGGAAAATGACTCTTAGAATGGCCTTTTTTTTGGATTGGACTTAATTTCCATTCATAGTTTGCAGGTCCTCATTCTAGCAACAAAAAGTGGTGAGGCCTTCAAAATTTTTGCAGCAACACAGGGGGAAAACCACCCAGTCTGGACCTTAAGACAACTCCTTTTCCATTTAGTTAGTAGCTCCGACTGGATATGATGGGACCAATTTCCCAATGAAAGGTGATTGAATGAATGTGTAATGCTTATAGTAGAGTGAAATATATGGATTTGTAGCAATGAATCAAATGGAAAACATATGCATTAATATACTCTATAGCTTGAGATTGTTTAACATTCATCTAGATGCGATCTATAATGATTTTCCTTAGTAAATGACAATATAGATTGCTCAAACACCAATGGAAATGAAAATATTTCACGATGATTACTTTGATTAAATAGTTAATCAAAATAATGTGTATAACTCATATCACATTTAGAATATCAAAGAAAATTGTTTAACGTGTATTTAAAAATATCAACGGTAGCATGATCAGAAATGAATACATGTAACATTGTCATTTAAATACCATGTAATAAGCAATTTGAAAAGATAAATTCACTATTTATTTATGAAAAAAACATAGGTACAAAGATAGAAATACTAAATTTATGTTGCTTAACTCATAAAAGAAATAGTAGCAATTTATTCCTTCTCACAGAGATGATTTCAGGAGTACAGAAATGAAACTTCTCAAAATTCTTTATGAAAATTCCTAAACAATGTTCCAGTTGTTCTATTGAGAAAAGTATGAAAGTACAATAGTGTGAGCTTTCGTAAGCTTTTCTTCATAAAATTATGGACCTTTATTTCATACAACAAGCAAGCTTAAATAGCAGAAAAAAAACGGAATGTATTATGCATAGCATTGAGGGCATTTAATCATGTCCCTTCAATACGCTTAACGAAAAACAGTTTTTTGGTAGAAATTTCTGATTGTGATTTGTTGTCTACATAGGCTTTGTTTGTTCTATTAGATTATATAAATGTTCGTTCGTCTGTTTGAACTGAACTGTCACTTATCAACACAACTGTCATCTTCTGTCATGAACCTGAACACGAAAAATAGGGATCGATAAGATAAAAATAAATGAAGCTGATAAGAGAATTTCATTTGAAACAAATCACTTTTGCAAGAAATCAAGAAAAATGTAGAGCGTAATAAATATCGACACAAACATCATGGAGAGGAATGCGGAGTGAGGTCTGTGGTAAGAGAGGTGGAATTTATGGTCCTATCACATATTTCTTTTAGACCAGGGGTAGAACTCAAAATAATTGCAATCGCTTGGAGGCCGAGAGTACTTCAAATAAAATTATGATCGTAATCGCAGAAAGGTGGATAGCTAAAGGCTTTTTCGGAGGGGGTCAAATGTGGTAAGTGGTTTGTGAAGAGGGGAGTCCGAAATAATAAAGGAGTGATGCATGGATATATTTCTTGGATGAGAAGCCACTTTTTGGATCCCCCCTTGAGAAACTTAAAATGAGCGCAGGGGGGTCTGAATTCTTCTCTGTCATTGATCTGAGAAGATCTGATTCGTTTATTAAATCAAGGCAAGTCGGTATTTTATATCGCAATCAGTGTTCGTAGCTTGATCGTAGATCACAATACTCAGGAATATCACAATCGGAGTTAAGGAGAGGCAGACTTTAATATATGGTCGAAAGACTTGCGATTTGTGATATGTGAGATGATATAAGGGATGAAGTGATGGTGACATCACTATGACGTGGTAGATATATGTAGAATGGTGATGTGGCAGATGACGTGGGAGATGGTGTGGAGGATGACATCACTAATGATGTCATATTGCAATCGGCATGAGCAAGGATATCACAATCACAATTCAAATGAGGCATGATTCTTGAAACTTTGTGATTGCTCTGATGCAATATTAATTTAAATTCATTTTATAATCATGGTAGGTCTAGTTATGTCACATATCACAATGGGGAAGGGGCAAAGTGCTTGGCCTAATGAAATTTGCGATGGCCTACAGATGCGGGATTTTATAAATTGCAGTTGCTTTTCCCATTGGGTTTGGGCATGATTGTAGATTTCAAATCGACGAAGATAATGGGGCATGGACTGATATGATAGCAGATTATGTGATTGTGATGGATGCGAGGTATTTTAGAAGTGCATTACTTTTGTTGTCGGGTCTGGGGTCTTCGCCTTATGGTTTTTTGCAAGCAGGGAAGCGGTGTGTAAGAGTTTTTAAAGATTTTGGCCTTCGGGAATTTGAAAACTCCAATTCAAATTAAATAGCTCGTATTGTTTTAATACTTGAGGTTTTTTTAAAGCCTAAGTATAGTTTTGGTCTAGGGGGCTATTTTAAAATTAGTTTTTTGGATAATCAAGGTTTAATACTTGGGTTTTAATTAAAGATACTAAGTATCAAACTCTGATTATAGGATTTTATTGATATGTTTTTATGATGATTTTTTTTTAAGAAATAAAATCAAACGTTTATTTTTTTAAACTAAAGGGTCCCTATTTTAATATAATAAATTTCATCAGAAATTTTAATATATTAAAATGGTGGTTGTTGAACAATACAACATGTTGTTAGGTTCATCTCTGGAATATTGTTCGGTTGGTTTTGCTGGATAGTCTTTTGAATGAAGAATTGGATTATTATACTCTCTCTTCACTAAACATTTTATTACAATCTAATAACAAGAAGAATTTGAAATGGTTTTCCCCACTGTGGGGTTTTTCCCTGGTCTCTGACCAATCTTGGTGTCTCTATGTGTGCATGCTTTTCTTCTATTGTTCCTTTATGTTTCGCTACATTGTTGATGATATTGCTATTTCTACATAATTTCCTATGATGTAATATTGTTATAACATTATGGGGTGAATTCAATGTAAATGATGTAATGAAATTATCTAAAGAAAAGAACAATATAGCCTTAAGAAAAATTAACACGGTATTAGAGTTGGGCTGAGGAAAAGTCATTGAGGATCAAACTTTTGAAGACAACGTTGATGGAAGCAAGATGATATGGCAGAGACCTAAAATAATGCAAGGGTTTGAAGGAATCCCTAGGCAATCTGGTTATTAGGGTTTGATGGTTATCTTGAGGTTATGTTTTGGAAGAAACCATGGAGTATGATAAAGGTGTGAGTTTTGAAGCCCTAGCAGGATCCATGAGAAGTTGTTCTAGCACAAGTGTAAACCAATATGGGCTAGTCTCAATGAAGGTGATTGGAAACATTGAAGGCAACATTGTTATATGGATAATGGATAGTAACATATCTTGAAGTTTGGCTCAAGAGAGATATGATCACTTCTCGTTAAAGATAAGTACCTTTTAGATTTATTTTATTTCTTTGTGACACTATTCCTTTTTAGATTTATTGTTTTTTCCTGCTTTCTTGAATATTTGTGTATTTGAATGCTTTTAACCTCCAGATGAGTTGTGATAAGAAAATCCTTCTTGAGGATCATCTAAGTTGCAAGAAAAGAGAGCTAGTGAAGGAAGTGAAGAGTTGGTGCTCGGAAAGGAAAGAAGTACCTGAGAAAAGTTTTTATAAAATTTTCAAAGTAGCATCTAGAAATTACAATATGTAAGTGCTACAATTGCCAATGACAAATAAGTGCTACACATTGTAAAAAGGTATTTGAATATTATAAGGTATGTATAGTATATTGTTTTAGTGTTGTAGTTGTAATATTGGATGGAAATTTAAGCCCTGAGGTATGACAAGAATATGACCTTCATAAATGACTCATGCATGCATATGAAAATAAGTTTGATTTCCATTACATGTGATATATTGGTGCACTTGATATTTGGTGGGTTTCCTTATTTTATAAAGCATGCTAGAAACATTGATTTTGATATATGGTAACTTGATACTAATTTTAATGCGTGTGATAAGCATGGAAACCTTGATAATAAAAGCGTAACAATAAGATTGATACTCTATTTTATCTTGGTTTGGTTTTGATGAGCTTAGTAAATTTGAAAATGTATGCCCTGACTTGATGGTTGAGTAATATGATAAAGAAGTGATTTTGTATGAATATACACTTATATGTCACTATTTTTTTTATGAATATTTGATGATATGTTCATCTATGATAATGAAGTAGCTGATGACGATTTGTTATGACTATGATGTATATATGTCTGAAAACCTGATATAATTTGACTCTGTGATCTGAAAATTGGTGTATCATAATATTATAATAGATAGTTTGATGTCTTGATTCAGAGGGAGAAACTTTCCATGAGATCCCAACACCTATTATTATTTGCAGTGAATTAATAGAAGACTCTTGATTCTTTAAGCAAGGTTTCTGGACATGAATAGATGATCTTGATAAAGGAAGATGTTTTGGCAAATTCTAGTCTCATTAGAGAAGATTTCTCCTAGTCCAAACCTAGGCTGTTGGGATAAAGGCTTAAATGTGTGGCTATAGGCCTCCCAACCATAAAGAGGAAGGCATGTGAGTGTGACTGAGCTTGTAGGATACAAAAAAATAAAAGCCTATGCACAAAACCAGGAGCGCACCAGGAGTTTGAAAAATCTAAATACATGGAGCAAAGAGTTAAGGAACGAAGAGATCTACATAATGTTTGACTTGTTGTATAGAATGTGAATGTATTGACTCATTTTGTGTTTGCAGGGAAATATCACAATAAATGGATGGAAAAATCTTATATGACTTATACATTTAGTGACAGAAATGATTCATATTATGATCATATGGATGGATTCATGAAGTTTGGCTTGATATTTCTTGGTAAATGGCAGTTGTTGACATAACAATAGATAAGGTTTCTACCTGGTACTTGAGTGTAAACCCTACCTAGTACTTGGATTGAAAATTTTGATAGTGATATTTTTATGACATTGATATTAACTTGGTTTGGCGTTTAGGCTTGATAAACATACTTGGTTGATTTGATGCCACAATATTAATTTGTTTGAGGATGGGTATATTCATTAGGTCAGTGTTATGTTTTCAGAAAGCATTGTATGGTTTGAAGCAAACTCCCCGAGCCTGGTATGTCTACATTGAAAGTTACCTAGTGAAAACTGGAAGAAGTGTCGATCAAAACCTCTACTTCAAGGTGATCTAAGGCATACTTTTTATTTTGATTATTGACAATCTATTCTTGACAAGTAATGAGCCTCTAATGATAAAAGTAAGAGGGATTTGGCATCTGGGTTCAAGATGAAGGATCTTGGCATGATGCATTACTTTTGGGGATTAAACGTTTAGCAGAGATCTGCAGAAGAAAATGTGTCATGAAACCATTTGAGATATTTTGAATGACAGAACGAAAATTCTTGGACACTTTGATGGAATTGAATTTCAATAAGTTATGCAGAGATATTATTGAATTTGGCTTGGAAACTGACAACTTGTTGAGGCATAAATGTCCTAGGTGAACACTCGTTTAAACTCCATGTTTTGTAGAGAACAACATGATTCAATTCATTACTAAGCCACTTCATACACATTGGTTTACCGCCAAGCACATTTTGAAATATTTGCATGGTATGATAAATCTTGGTATGAGATGTATGACCACATGGATGCACTGATGTTGACTGGGCTGGAAATGTTATTGATAAGAAGAGCACATTTGGCTGCCTCTTTAGCTTGGGATATTCCATGATATCTTGGATAAGTAGGGAAAAGAAGTTTGTAGCTTTAAGAATGACCAAGGTTGAGTGCATTGTTGCTAGCATGGCTATTTGTGAGGCAGTTTGGTTTGAGCAGGTTCCAGATACAACAGTGATATATTGCGACAATAAGAGTGTGACCTTATTAGAAGATAGTCCCGTATATATCTTCATGTATTTGAATATTACTATTGTATGAGACAAGCTTAGGCGCGCAGTTACTTCCTCCGTGAGAGAGAGAAAGGATGAATAAGGGAACCTTTTATGACATGTATTTTTTCTAACATAATATTTGATTTGATGTCCTACATGAACATGGATATCAAAGGACTGTTGCTCTTGGTAATTTATGAGATAATGTGATTGAACTCTTTAGTGAGTTGTTTAAGCTGGTACGAGATACGAGCACCTTGATATGTTCCTTATCTTCAAATAGAGCAACATGGATTGATGGATGTGACCCTCCTTCATAAGGGTCCAGGCTAATCAAGGACACTGAGCTATTTTTTCTCCCCTATCTGAGCTCCTAAGTTAATGAATTGAGTCGGAGAGCTCCTGGGGTTGAGGGAACTCTATACAATAGGATAGTTGTGATCCTTACCTCACGGTAAGTAGTATCCTATGTACTGTTTGACAATAGGATAGCTGAGATTCTTACCACATTATAAGTAACATATTACCTATTGTCATCTTTAGGACTTGAAAAAATATACCCTAGTTGCCATCCTACCCACAAGCTAGGCTTGTTGGGATTGTTCCTCCCCATATGGCCAATGGGTTGAGAGATGACTTGGGATAATTGTGATCCTTACCATTTATGGTAAGTAGTATCCTTCCCAAGTGAGAGGATGCAGGTGTTCTACCACTCACTCTTAAGGTTCAATATGGGAAGATCAATGAACAATAAGAGAGATGTGATCCTCACCTCTCATTAGGTAGTATCCTACCTATCATTCCAACAATAGGAGAATTGTAATCCTCACCCTTTAGTGAATCATATACTACCTTTTGTCTACCGATAAAGGGTTGAACTGGGCACCTCGATGGGGTTCCAGGTTGAGCGGGAATCCCTTATGTTGTTCCAGATTGAGCTAAGCTCTTTTATGTTGTTGAGGATTGAGATGGTCTCCCCGACTATGCTGTGGGTTGAGTTGTAACTCCTTGTGATGATTTTCTAGGGTTGTAACATTGGGATCCGTACTGGTAGAGATTCCCAAGTAGTAGCATAGGGCTCCCTGCAGACAGTGATTCCGAGTGGTAAACGTGTCTCCCCAATGAATAGAGGATGGTAGATTGGGCTCCCCTTCGTTGTCAAATTATTCTTATTTTAGATTTGAAAGTGTTCAAGAGACGAGAAGAAATGAGAAAGGATGAGTACAAATGAGTAGAGATGAGCAGGGATGAATGAATAAGAGGAGAGATTAGCAGGGGTGATTAGAGAAGAGAAAATACGACATTTGATGATGACAAGATACTTGTGATGGGACATATGTTGCAGTCGATAATATCTCCCTAGTTAAGGGGGAGTGTTAATTTAGTAGCTCAAGGACAAATTCCCTCCTTTGGACAATCTTCCTCATCAAGAAAGACCCCTCCTAGCCATTGGAAGAATTTAATTTGGTTAAAGAAAAATATATTTTTAGTATGGAAACCCATATGTGCACAAAAGGATAGGTTGGCCCTAAAAGTAAATTGGACACCCTTGGATGGCTATAAATGCAAGTCAAGTGACCCTAATTTGGTGATCATCATCAAGAATTTTATTCTTATATCTTCTTTGGTTTGGCTCACACAGGTTTGAAGTTTGTTCGTGAATATTGGTTCGTACAGATCCAAGATTGTAGGGTCCAAAGTTGGCACATGTGGATTAGGATTTTGGTTCACAGTCGTAGGGTTGTGTGAGGGTGGTCATAGGAAAAATTTGGTTGTAGCCACATGCATACTAGCCTCTACATGTAGTCTGAATGCTTCAACTACACTCATGCTCATTTGCTCCATGCGGTCGAGACTTAGGGTTTTAGGTGACAGGTGATCACAGATGTTGGAAATTGACCGTATTCTTGTGAACATTGATTTTGATTAGTGATGTTGTAGGGTTCATCTTTGGAATATTGTTTGGTTGGTTTTTATAGATGGTATTTTGAATGAAGAATTGGATTATTGTACTCTCTCTTTGCTAAACATTTTATGACAATCTAATAAGAAGATGAATTAAAAATGTTTTTCCCCCATTTGGGGTTTTTCCCTAGTCTCCAACCAATCCTGATGTCTTTATATCACATTTAATATCTTATGAAAAAACAACAAGAGGAAGGTTAAAGAGATTCCCCTTCTCAATTTCCTTGAATACAATCATGGAATCCACAACATAATTGTCTTGTTTTATGATCCCTCTCATTATTCGTGTCCATTTCACCAACCACCTGTATTTTACATTGGTATTGTAATCATAGTTGTACTTGCATATAATGTCATGTAATCTTGACTTTAAATCATACCTTTGTCAAAAAATGGTGTTTGTGAGTGGAAAATGAGGAAACATGGTTTACTCATAAAAATGGAGAAGCAAAATGGTGTAGGATGGGCACCAAAAATATGCCAAATTGAGTACCCATCAATCTACATCATCTCCATTTTTTCTGGTGAAACTTTTGGTTCTCGTCTCTCCAATCTCATCAAGATGACAATTTCAAATGTTTTGGTGAGCCATTTTTGGGGACCTTTATGATATGGTCTAGGTTGCTTCATTGATTGATATGGGGTTTCATTAAGATTCATCCTTCTAATCCTCTTAATCACATCACTCAAAGGGTATTCTTGATCTGAAGAAGTGGCCAAAAATTTATGAGGGGAATATAATGCTTTAGAAGGAGATTCCATAGATTAATCCAATATAGGGATCTCCCCATCAAGATGTGGAATTTTATTATCAAATTCATGAAATTTTTTGCATGATTGAATATATCCAAATTTGAAACTCAATAATGTTTTTATTCTTGGAGGATTCAAGAAAAGTCACATCTCTAGATAAGACAAACTTCATATTTTCCTCATTGTAAATATGCTATTTTTTGGTGGTATCTGAATACCCTATGAATATGCATTTCCATCTCCTTTCATCAATCTTTCTTCCTTATTCCTTATGAATTGAGGCATATTAGGTGGAACAAATGATCTTGAGATGCCTTACTGAACGAATGTGACCATACCACATTTCATAAGGAGTCCTATTTTAGAGAGAACTAGCTAGACATATATTTTTGACATATACTATACATAAAACTATATTAGCCCAAAAAATCAACTTTACATTTTAGAAAAACATCATGGAGCGAACCAAATTCAAAATAGTCTTGTTCATTCTTTTAGCTACACCATTTTGTTGAGGATTGTATGGAAAAGTATTTTGATGTTGGACCCCATGTTGGAAAATATATATTTCAAATTATTTAGAAGTATATTCTTTTCCATTATTGGTATGAAAGGAGCCAATATGTGATTGTGCATCATTTTCAGTCCATGCATGAAAATTTATGAAAATTTCAAAAGCTTCTGATTTACTTTTCAACAAGTATACCCAACACAACTTGGTGTAATCATCAATAAAATTTGGCATACATCTATTTTCATCTGTAGAAGGGGCAAGCATAGGTCCATAGAAATTAAAATGAGTTTGTCTAAGTTTTCTACCTGCTTTTGAAATAGAATCATGGAATTTTTTTTCTATGTTGTTTTCATCGGATAGAAGCATCACATTGCTTCAATATCCTAGGAATAGTTGGAAAACTAGAAACACCATTATTTTTCAACAAATGAAGATTGTCATAATTAAGTTGTCCAAATATCACATGTCATAGAAGATTGAATGGAAATGTACCTTCATCGTATTGAGAAAGGCATGCAAAGTTTTGTTCATGAGCACAAGTTTCTTGTAGGTTCCACAATATTTTCTCCTCTACTCCATTCATGACAACAATTTGTTATATGATTTACTTATCTAGACTTTGTTATAAAACATATTAATGGAGTGCCCTTGTTAGCGAATTTCAAAAAAAGAATAAATTTCTTCGCAACTCCGGAAGGAAGAGTACATAATTCATAAGAAAATTAGGAAATATAGGAAGTTCAAGCTTGATGGTGCCGGGTCTTAAGGGCTTGAGACTTGATTTTTCTACAAAATACAATGTTCCATCTACATTTCCACTGAGGTATTCAAATAAGTCTTTCCTAAATGTTATATGGAAGGTTGCACCTGTATCAAGAAACCATGCATCTATCTAAGAAACAAGTGAGGTATGTGTTGATGATGTTTTCATCAACATTACCTTTTCAGGCTCCACTAAGTCTCTCACCTCACCGCATCCAAATTTTGTTCCTTGATCATTCTTATGTATCCTAACTCCATTTGTATAACCATGGTATACTTTTTCATACAATTTCTATGTGATTAAAGAAAAAAACATGCCTCCCATTTTTATGAATAACAAAAAGAGAACTTGGTCTCTATTTTCAATGTCTTTAAGAGTTCATGCTATAAAAAATGAAGGAAAAAGTGAAAGGTCCTTTCTTGTAAAACATATATCCATGTTCATGCTATTGATTATAAAAAAAACAACCATAAACAAAATTTGATTCAAGTCCTCGAAATAAAAGATGAGATCTCTTGGTCACAATAAAGGAATGTTTAAATTCCTTTTTTATGCTAAAGAGGAAAGAGTTTATTATTTGTTTAAAGAGAAAAGAGTATATTGAGCCCATTATTATATGTTCAAAAAGTTCCTACATGTATATGTTGGCTTAGGGGGTCCTGGCCTAGGTTCAGAGTTAGTTGCACCAACCAAAAAAACCCTACACTGTTGGCCCTTTCGGTAACAACCCGCATAGCGCAGGCTGCAGTCTCACCCGAAGCAGTATTGGGGGATGCAAGAACCAAGTTTGTGCATCCAGAGACTAATGTGATGTCTTCCAATGCCTTGGATTTTCCTTTGCACAGATCAATAGGCTTCTAGGGATTTTTACTATAATTAAGTTAAATCGGCCTTCAGACCCTCGTGAAGGTCCACGATCAATCCTTATGGATCTTAAATAGTCGATTTACCTACTTACGCGCATCAAAAAGTAACCTTAGATTGGAGTTTGCGTAGATCTACTTAATTCATTAGAAAACATAAGAGAAATGTCCTGAGACTTTGTGGAAGTGGCTAAGCATTCATTTCATACATTTTTAAGATAGATTCAAGACATTCACGTAGCATTCAATCATTACTTCATAAAACATGTCATTCATCGACATCATATAACATAAACAGATACAAACAAAAATACTCAATAATTCTTCGAAATACTGTATTTATTGATCTTCAATTCAATGATTATAGACTCTTCCTACATTGTGCACATAGCTGCAGGGCTCCATGCACTTAGCTATGGACTCTACCTAGGCCTCCTGCGCACTTAGCTGCAGGAGCCCTCCCTTCTCTACCTAAGCACAAGAAGCAGAGCCTTCCTACCTTAGCTCTTGCCCAAGACAACAAAACTCTCTAATGTACCCAATTTTCTATCCAAACTTACTTCTAAGACTTGCTAAGACTCAACTATTTATAGCTTTCCTAATACAATACCATGGCCCCCAGCTCATGGTTGAGTCTTTAAAATTGACCAAAAACAAGGGGCTAAGGCCCCTTTGACTCTATCTATCTGTGTGCTCCACATCCACATTTTGTAGAGACTTTACATATTTTACCAAATTATTTACAAAAATGACTAAGTCTAATTCAGTTCTACTCCTGGGGACCCCATCCCAACAAGCCCCCTGTTGGGTTGTGTTATATTCTTTCCATGACTACCCTACGTAGTGAACCGGGGGGTTAGAGGTAGGGCGGAGCCCCCCCTTCGTTGTGCCGATTGCGCAGTGGGTAGCCCCCCTCTACGGGGTCCGGGGCAGTACCCCGGGAAATTTTTTTTTGGACCCTATATTAGGTTGGGTGAACCTACCTATGGTTTTCAGTCCATGGTTTTGGACGCGATGGTTTTCGGTCCATGGTATTGGATGCTTTCGGCATGTATAAATATGTATTGTAACATTGAAAGGAACATAATGAAAAATCAAGTTGGTAGTCCTGGTTTTGGGATCCAGGGGAAAATCTATGTGCATATGTGTTTTATGTGTTATGCTCTCGCATTGTTTATTTTCTTTGTTTTAGAATTCGTATGCAGGTAATTTCTGTCCAGGGTTAAAACCTACACCCCCAACACAAAGATCGTGACTTACCCTCGAGTCACTGAGCTAGTTGTTCCAATTTCTAGCGAAGTTTGTTGAATGCCTTGGTTAGTGCCCGAAGCTCTGTAGTACTCTGTTCTACTGATTGTTGTACCTCCTGGACCAGTTTCTTTGTGGTTGGCCCCTCTACTACCAGTTGCATAGTCCTCTGTGTCTACTACATTGCCTTCATCTTCTCATGTATGTTCTATGAAAACTGCTAGGCTTCCTTTGTCCAAGGCTCAATCCGGGCTCTGAGAAAGGACTGCTTTTTTGCAACTCTTGGATCTACATCAATTTTGTCTTGCCTTCCTGCAAGTGTGCAAAGCGCTAGACTGGTGCCAATATCTGCGCGGTTGTACTGATCTCATCGTACTGCTATTGTGCTTCCCTAATTTCTATGTTCAAGTGTTGCAACATAGGATCCTCCTACAGTGTATTCCAGAGGCCCATTGTCTGAATGAAGATTTGGTTGCAACCTTGAACTGTGACATCTAGCTGATTCATGGATTCTTTTATCACCACACCTCATTGTTCCCGAACCTCTGGCGATGTGGTCAGTTGCAACTTTAACTGCAGCTTAGCTATTTGCATTTGAAGATCGAAAGTCACATTATTGACCTTTTCCTTTGACATGTGCACTGCAGCAACCAATTTCCTCACTTTGGCTGAAGCCTCTGCATCCTCGGGTATATTTAACTCAGGTATGGACTTGTAGGCCTGCTCAATTATTGTGACCAGGTTCTGGTGCTGTGTCTGCAACTCCTCTTGTTCCTTCAATGCTTGAGTTTTTTTTTGCGAATATCTTCTCGTTGTTGACTTTAAACTCACTAAAAATAATGAGCGCGCATTGTTTTTTGATCTTTAGCTCATCTGAGACCCCCTGATGTAGCGCAGCAAGGTTCAGTCCCATATCTTTTACTGTGTGGAGCACGACGCGATCTTCATTGCATTCAACGCAAACCGACCCCTCTGGTAAAGGAAAGACTCTGAGATCTAGAGTCCGTTCAATATTTGTGACTGCACTACTACCTTGCGTCAAGCTTGATTTCGTGTCGCTCGCCTTCCTGACATCCACCTGAATTCTGTTTTCCTGGAACTGCAACTCGCATAGATCCTTTTGGACGCTTCCTAGTGTTTACATGTATTGCTGCTCAAATTGTTGTAGCACCTCTATTGTTGTGTCCTGGATCTTGTCACTGATCTCATTGAGATCACCTTCTTTCAACACCATGGGATCTAGATGTGTCTTCTTGTTAGACTTATGTTTGGCCACCCATATGTTCTTGTCTGCGTTTCTTCAAAATGAAAAGAGTGTCCTGCTCTTCAGCGCCTCCTCCTTCCTACTCTAAAAGTTCATGTTTGTCAGTGTGGTGTGTAGCAGACTTCTCACTCTCTTCAGCATCCTTCCATTCCTTGTCTGCCTTCTCTTTAGCAGTGCACTCTTCATCTGTTCACACCTTCTCTACAATTGCCTTAGCAACCTCCTTCTTATTTTTCTCAGCCAATGTGTGAACAACTTTCTTAGTGGCTTCCTTCCAATTCTGCGCAATAGAGCTCTCTACGCCTATGTTGGTTCCCACCTCCAACATTATAGGATCGCACCACTCTGGCAGCCAATACCCTACTACTTCTTGTACATCCATCTCAGACACTAGATAAGGTAGTACATTCCAAATTCCTTCAGGGTTCTTCCACGCACGAATTGAGACGTTGTGAAAATCATCCTTGAACTCCCCGTAGGTTGTTAATTGTCCGAACAAGATTGGGGACAACCTTGGTCATTGATTGATTACCATTCGAAGGTCCATCTCCATGAGGACCTAGAAAATCTTTGTTTTCTTGATACGGGTTTCATCCTTTGTGGCCCAGAGAGAGGCAAACCTCGTGGCCTCAAGCAAATCATCTTTGTGCAGAGGAAATTGGCTATCCTCTAGTAACCTCCATGCAACTAATACAATAGATAATAGAATCCAAGTATAATGAAATGGCTTGCTATCTTCTTGGGCTTCTTTGCAGTTTGCGAGGAACTCCTGGCAGAGATACCTCAACAAACTATACTGCATGCCCTTTGTGCATTGTAAATAAAGTGATACAACTGGCGCTAGAACTTCGTCTGCGTAGAACTTTCACATGGTCTTTCCTGTGAGGATTTGGGCAGCAAACTGTACTACCTGGTCTTGTATTGACAGAATGGAGTATCCTCACGAATTCTTCAAGAAACCGTACTCCTTTTTCATCTTAGCATCTAGCTCCTTTTCCCCCGTTTTTCCTGTAAATTCCTTGGCAGGGTTCGCCCCTTTGTGGGGTAGCTCCATTACATTGTGGATAAACATATATGCTATCATAATAGACTGCACTAGCCACAAAATCCCATCGTGCACCAACGCGAGGAGTTGGCGCACATAGACCATATTGATAAGGGAATGGTGATAGTGTGGTACCAATAGCATATTTAGCAACCCCGACTTCTCAACATTGTGTACCCACTTCATGGGTTCTAACTGTGTAACTTCTATGTCTTCATAGTATATCTTCGTCATATACTTATGGGTCGCCATATGTGGAAATTTTTCCGGATCCGCAATGTCTCAGTCCTCCAATTTCAACAGCAGGATATGTGCAAGCTTAGGGCCTTCAAATGTGACCTACTCTTGCAGCAAGGGAGTGGATACCCTGAATTTTCCAGAGTCAGGGTCCTCAGTCACTTTAGTTTTTCCTTTCTGCAGAGGGATGTATTTAGGTAGTATAGAGATAGGCTTGATGCCATCAACATTGACTTCTGCTATGCCTTGGTACTCCTCTTCCTCTAAATCCACTACTTTCTCTGGTTGTTTGTCCTTTCTCTACTTTGGTTGTGGCTCTATATGCTTCTGTGTTGAGATTCGCATCGACACCAACTTCTTTTGTTTTTCCCTTGCGTTTGGTTACTTTTCTTGCATAGCAGGCTGCTTTTCTTTTGTCATCATTTGTTTTGGTCTAGGAAACCTCGGCGTTGTGGGCACAACAGGCGTAGTCTCCATACTAGATTCTTTGGGACCTAGTGCGTCAGATACAACTACTTCTGAACTAAGGGCTTGAACAGGGTTAGTGGCAGTCATCCTCTCAATAAATAGCTCTCGGGCTGCTGTAGAATAGTTCGCAAATGAGGGGCACGTCACAAATTCTTCCCATAACACTCTACTCATATGCGTCAGACAACAAAATGCTCCAACAATTCTCAAAATGCATAGTGTTCTCTGTTGGACCGGTATGTAGAATTTTTAAGGGGATTTGAATTCAAATCTGACCATTCCCCCCAATTTTTGATAATAAATGTTGCTTTGGTGGCAGATCTTCAAATATTTTTTCCTTAATTGTTGCCTCCCCGCTCCTGTTGGTTTGTGTGGTACCTTTCCCCATCGCGCAATGTCCTGAGCATAGCTTCATCTGGTGCATCCTCATCAATCTTCGTGCAGCGGGATCACCGCCTTGTCCTCCCAACCAGGCAGTGTATTTTATAGTCCTGTGCTCCCTTGCAACTGCCTGGAGCACTAAGACTATCCTATTTTCATATAGTCATTGTGCAGGATCCCCCGTATATAGCTTCAACCTTCTCCCATTCACTTTTCTCGGGAAGGGCTCCCCATTCAGCCTCGTGGGCTGAACTGTGCCACGATCCATAATTTCCTTGACAATGTATGGTCCTAACCAATTCATCTGGAATTTACCTGGAAACTTAGTGAACTTACTATCATATAACAACATAAGATCATTTACCTTGAATGTGAAAAGTTTGATATGGCGATCATGCCATGCTTTTTCGTGTTCCCTCTGTACTTGTTGGTGGAATCTTGCCAAAAAGTGGTCCTCCTCAAGCTCCATGAGCTGCGAGAGTTGTTCTTCCAAGGCCTTGTGATCCATCATATCTGTTAAAGCTGCTATGTGTAGACTAGGCACAATGTATTCCATAAGCATTATTTCTTCGACCCCATAGACTAATCTAAAAGACGTTTTCCTTGTAAACTTCTTACAGGTTGTCCAATAGGCCCATAGCACCACAAGTATGCATACATCCCAATTATTCCGTTGTACGTTACAGATATTTGCCAGCGCGTTCTCCAAAATTTTGTTAAAAGCTTCGACTGTTCCATTTTCCTGCAAGTGATATGGTGTAGTCTTATGATGGTAGCCCCTGTACAATGCTTTACTCGTTGTTCTTCTTCCCATCTGGTTAAATATTTTGTCGCAATGATAATGTAGCACATGCCCATTTTCTTTCCTAGCGGCTGAATTAGTCTAATAAAATCAATTGCCCACTTCTCAAATGCCTCTAAAGATGCCTGAGGATGTAGCGGTAGCTCATCCCTTCGAGATGGTCTTCCAGTCCTTTGACATGCATCGCACACCTTACAATATGCTATGGAATCCTTGTGCAATTTTGGCCACCATAACCTTGCGCACAAAATCTTATGCGTGGTTGCTTTTCCTGCATAATGGCCTCCCACAGCTCCTTCATGAGCCTCAGCGAGGATACTATCATGTTCAAAGTCTAGCACATATCTTCGTAATATTTCATTTTCACCCATTTTGTACAGATGTCCCGCAATGATCGAAAAATCGGCTACGCGCACTACTAATTCTTTCTTCTGCTGATTTGTATATCCTTTTGATGCCATTCTTGTAGTTAAGAAGTGAATAATATTAGAAAAATGGTTATCAGATATGTGTACCGCAAAGAGCTGTGCATCAGGCAACCCTTCTTCCAAATTACTAGGTTCTTTGCCTATTTCAATTCGCGACAGATGGTTAGGTCCAACATTCAACCTCCTTGGCTTCATAATGAATTCAAAGTCAAACTCCTGAAATAATAACAACCATCTACAAATATTTTCCCCCAACACAGGTTTTTTGACTAGGTATTTTAAAGCAGAATGATCTGTATATATCTTGAAATTCCCTCCCAAAAAATAATGCCTAAATTTTTGTAGCGCGTAGACCATGGCCAACCCTTCGCGCTCAGTCATTGAATAATTTTTCTCAACCTTTGATAACTTCCTACTGGCGAAGGCTATGGGATGGTGTAGTTCTCCCTCACCTGCCTGTGTGAGTACGGAATCCAGCATAATGCAAGAATCATCCACATGTACATGAAACTCCTTTTTCCAATTGGGAAATACCATGATTGGTACAGTTGCCATATTTTCTTTCAACACATCTAAGCTACGCTGACATTCTTCATCTCAACAGAATGTTGCATCCTTCTTTAGCAATTTTTCCATGGGCGCAGTAATTTGAGCATAAGCCTTGATGAATTTTCTATAGTATCCCATGTGTCCCAGTGTTGTGCGTAGGTGCGCGACATTCCTAGGGGCCTCCAAGTTCACAGTCACTGCAATCTTTGCAGGGTCAACCACCAATCCTTGTTTGGACACAACATAACCCAAAAAGATCCCAAAAGGAACATAGAAGATACATTTTTTCAAATTTAGCACTATCTGGTACCTTTGACATGTATCCAACATAAGGCACAGACTGGCTACATGGCACTTTACCAAGCCAAACACTGTCCAGTCATCAAAGTATGCTTCCAGGAAGCTATGAATGAATTCTTTAAATGTTGTTATGACTACACAGGAAAATATTGCAAGTGCATTCTTCAAGCCAAATGGCATAACAGTGTACTAAAATCAACCCGACTCTATCGTGAAGGTGTTTTTTATTCTATCCTTTGGGGAAATCTTAATTTGATGATACCCGGAAAATTCGTCAGTAAAGGAATAGGCCTCCTGCCCTCCGACATTGTCTAACACTTCATCTATAAATGATGTCGGAAATGGATCATGAACACATGCATCATTGAGCTTCCACAGATCTATGCAAATCCTTATTTTTCCCTTTTGTTTCTTCTCTTGGACCACCATCGGGCTCACCCAATCGGACTCTTCAAAAGGTTCGATAATGCCTGCCTCCAACATTTTATCTAGCTCTTGGTGAACCTTCTCCTTACAGTTAGGATTAAGGCGATAAGGCATTTGTTTAATAGGCTTCACATTCGGCTTCAATGTGATTTTCATAATGCCCAAATCACCAAGTATTCCCTATAATTTGAAAACTTAGTGGGGAAGATATCTTGGTATTCGCGAAGTAATTCAACAACTTTATCTACTGTAGCATCATCCCAATAGTCTCCAATCGTCACGAACTTGAGTTCTTCTTCAGTGCCAATGTTTACTTGCTTCGTTTTCAAAGGTGTGGAGATGTTTGGGTTCTCTACTTGTGGGCCTTCGACTTTGCCATGCCCTTCTGTCATCGGAATATTGATATTCCTTGGGTCTTCTTCCTTCTCTTCAGTGATCGCATTATAACATTCCAAGGCATGGGGCAGCTAGGTGCTCCAATATGGTTGGGTCCATTCCATAGGTTCCTTCAGTGTTATGAATATATCCGCTTTTATCTCTTGAAGTGCTTCGTCGATGCTTACAAATCCATCCTCAAAGCTAAAATTCAATAAGAAACCTTCCTTCAATACATCCCATTCCGCAGTGTCATGGCCTAGCTCTATTTCGAGGTACCAGTTCATGGGGATGGTATCCAAGGTATGACAAAATATGTGTACCCACTCTGGCTGTGGTTCTATCCCCCATGTCTTAGTCCATTTTTCCAAGTGATCACATAGATCATCCTTCCCATTATACTTCTCCGTCAATCTGGTATTAGCATGCCCAAACCTTAACTTCATAATTCTTCTGTAATCTCTCCATCTAGTAAAATTGTCCTTATGCGTACCCCACCATCGTGCGGGCGTAGCGCGCAGCGTCAACTCCAAGGCTTGAAAGCGGTGGTCCATAGGTACTTCATGCTCAAATTAATCTAAAAACATATCTACATCAGTCAACCCATCATAATAAGGTAACTTTCTTACCTCCGACGAAACATAGCGCAGTGACTTCGTCATCATATTGCATTGCAAAGTAGGAACTTCATGTAAGCGATTCTGCCAACGCTCTAATTCCTCATCTATATCAGAAGTGTAGGAACTTTCCCGGTCCCATGTAATCCATCCATCTGCTATTGGATTAATCCAATCCTGATCTTGTAGATTTGATCCAACTCATCATCACTTTCCACATAATCGTGAACTGGTTCAGTAAGCGCGTCCCTTCTGCGAGATCCAACGGCACTATAACCCTAAGTGAATTTCTTCCAAATGACATTGTCCTCTACTTCAGATTAATGACCCCATTCATATCAATATCCCAGTCGATTCCCAGGAGCACGTGGTAAGGATTACTATCATTGATAATTTCTATAACTTCAAAGTCCGCTACTGTACTTGCACGATCAATATCAACCGTTACTCCATATAAGTGTCCCATGGGGATGATTTTCTATTGATTCACCATCTTGAGCTGAATTGAAGACCACTACATCACAGGTCTCCCCATCCTTTCCCATGTCTATTTTGGTAGGACATTCACATCAAACCCCAAATCCAAAATGACTTGGTCTATTTCAGAATCACCTATCTACGTTGTTAGACGCATCTCTCACCCTGTACATGCCTTATGCTTACCAATTTTTCTAACCGCGCACTGCTTTGAAGGATTCTTTTCCTTATTGGCACACTTGTATATTAAGTCCTACAATCCTTTCACAACCTCCCTGCCATGCAGTAACTTTATGTAGGTCTCCAAATTTGGTAGTGAGTATGGAAGGATCAACCTCTTGTGCCACATTGGTTTCTTGCATCTTGTCCTGGCTTCTTGAGGTGGAGGCCTCAGCAAAGATATTCTTAGCTTCCATGAATGTTTCCTTAGCACAATTAAGGTCAAAGTCGGCTTCTTTATCCGGTGCTTTGTGGACCCATCCATTGTCTTCAAGTTGCTTACCCTTATCTATGCTAGTCATCATATCACTTCTTAATACAATATTAATGTTCTGATCCTCCTCGCAGGGCTCAACCCTCATCATTTTTACATTCTGCATAGGCTGCTGAGGATGCATTTTCTTCTCTTGCATCTTAGCTATTAACGCCAGACATTCTTCTCTAGCATGGTCGAATTGTCTACAGTATCGACAAGAAGGGTGTGTAGGATTCAAGCAATCTTGCCCAAAATGCCCCATTTGTCTACAGTTGTAGAAAATAATTTGATCACGGCCTCTACCACATCCTCCTCATCCTCCTCATCCTCAGCCTTGAAAACCTCTATGTGCTCCTCCAATGTCTTTATTTGGAGGCCGAGTTTCTTCTTGTATACAATAAGTAGGGCTTCTTTCCATCATCAGCTCATAGCTTTGACAGTGGCACTCGTCGTGGCCCACAAATTTAAAGAAATTACAGAACAACTGCTAAGGTGTCTGAACGCACTTTTGAAGCAAGTGGTTGTTATCCGTTGAATGTTGTCTAGTAACTTAAAAAATGGAACATCATAGCGCAGCCCCCGTGCTTGGCCATATTGGGGCTTTTGGCTTCAGGGCAATTAGCCCCCCCTGTAATATAATTCACATACACGAGACAATGATCTTTATCGTGCTTGTGTCCCTTGCACTTCAAACACCAAACCTCTGTGCACACTTCTAGCTTAGTCTCCTTTTCTTTCTTCAAACTCTGTAATTCTAGATGTAGGCTTTGTAACTACGAGTGGATCTGTTGTAACCTTAGGTTTGTATCCTGAATAGGTGATGTGTGCAGCCTCATCGCGATCTCCAAGCTTTCTTCCTGTGTTGCTATCTTCTACTGTGATAGAGAAATTTTCAAATGGGGCAAAAGTGACGTGATGAACCAATCATGATGCTGGCTATCTGATATTTTCATGTTGGCATGTCTGATCTAGCGCTTTAACCTCTCATCAAAGTCCCAAAGTGTCTCCTCAATCTTCATATTGATCTCTTTAAATTTAATTACCGACTTCACCTCAAATTTAGGCTTACTAAACTCTCTGTTCAAAGTTGTATGAGTTTCTACTAGCGATGCATGAGGATTTTCAGCACAATACTTAATGTACCAAGTTAGCACGTGATCCTGCAAGGCGGTTACCAACTGCGCCTTCTTTATATTATCATTGGTGATGTGTTGTGTTGTCCATACAATGTTTGCAACAAACCATAACTGTTATGAATATTGACTTCCTATGCCCTTGAAGATCAGCATCTTCATTGCGTTCACCATGTTGAATGGTGGTGGTGGAGGTGGAGGTGTCAGTGAAGGTGTATGTGGTGGCGGTGAGGGTGGAGGTGGAGTGGATGGATGATGTGTTCTAGGAATACCTTGAGTTATTAGCTGAGAAACACTTCGCAGTGTAGTCTGCACCGCTCCTTCGTTGTCACTTGAAGGAGGTCAAATCAATGGGCTATACTCTGGTCCTGAATCTTCGCGATTTGTAAATAATCTTCCACTTCACGTAGCTTCAAACATCAAGGTAATGGCATTAACCTCTTCTCACATAATAGCATTTTAATCCAAGTATTCAATGACCTTAAATACTTGCCTCGCGATCCCTTGAAGAATCTTCGCTATAGCTGACCGAAGTGTCAACTGCAAATTCTGTAACAAATCCTCCTAGTCTTCGATCAAGCCAATGATCGACAGCCCATGCGATCTTATTTTTAGAGGCTTCTAGTCGTCGCACCAATTCCGTGGTCCATACTATAGGACTATAGAAGCTTCCACATTCCTTGCCATTCTTTCAGCTTAGCTAACCACAAGTATAGTTCAATTGGGAAAGTGCAGAAGAAGATTTCATGTACCTCAGTATACAGATATCTTTCAACCAATCCTCCTTTGACAGGCATGGATTCCTGTTTTCTTGAGCCGCGAACTTATGAATCTTTCGATCTAACCAATTTTCAATCTCTTTCTTTGTCGGATTCCAATGATGCGACATCACACATCTCTTTAAGTAGATCTTGGTCCTGGCAATGGAACCATTTGTTGGGTTAGGGGGTCCTGACCCAAGTTCAGAGTTAGTTGTGCCAACCAACAAAACCCTACACTGCTGGCCCTTTCAGCGACAACCCACATAGCATAGGCTGCAGTCTCACCCGAAGCAGTATTCGAGGATGCAAGAACCAAGTTTCTGCATCCAGATACTAGTGTGATGTCTTCTACCACCTTGGATTTGCCTTCGTGCAGATCGATAGACTTTTAGGGCTTGTTGTTGTAATTAAGTTAAATTGGCCTTCAAACCCTCATGAAGGTCCACGATCAGTCCTTGCAAACCTTAAAAAGCCGATACACCTACTTATGCGCATCAAAAAGTAACCCTATATTGGATTTCGCGTAGATCTACTTAATTCGTTAGAAAAAATAAGAGAAATGGCCTGAGACTTTGTGGAAGTGGTTAAGCATTCATTTCATACATTATTAAGATAGAATCCAGACATTCGTGTAGCATTTGATCATTACTTCATAAAACATGTCATTCATCAGCAACGTATAACATAAACAAATACAAATGGAAATACTCAGTAATTCTTTGAAATACTATCTTTATTGATCTTCAATTCACTGATTACAGACTCTTCCTACCTTGCACACACAACTGCTGGGGTCCGCGCACTCAGATACAGACTCTACCCAGGCCTCCTATGCACTTAGCTGCATGAGCCTTCCCTTCTCTACCTAAGTGGAGGAAGCAGAGGCTTCCTGCATTAGCTCTTACCCAAGACAACATAACTCTCTAATGTACCCAATTTTATATCCAAACTTACTTCTAAGACTTGCTAAGACTCAACTATTTATAGCTTTCCTAATACAATACCATGGCCCCTGGCTCATGGGTGAGTCTTTAAAATCGACTAAAAACAAGGGGCTAAGGCCCCTTTGCCTCTATTTATTTGTGTGCTCCGCGTCTAATTAAGTTCTACCCTTGGGGACCCCATCCCAACAATATCTCAAACTTCAGGCCTATTAGTACCAAAATGCAATCTAAGGTTTTTACCCCTCATATTAACATCCAAATCAAAGTCAAAGTCAAAGTCGCAGTGGTCCTTAATAAACCCTATCACCGCCTTTCTTAGCGGTAGTATATATACAATGTATTCCACTCGCCACAGTTCATGTGGGATAAATGCCTTCAAAATGTTTCTTTTTATGAAAACATAAAAGAAACTATGACCACAAGACTATGCCCCTATGCAACTATCCATGTCAGGCTCTGAGACCACTCGAAGGACCCATCATCATCATATAAAACAAGTGGCCCAACTGCAGTATATAAAAAATGAACTAATTTGGCTCACAATGTATGTGGGATATGTTTTGTTTTAATCCTAAAAGGATTATCTCTTTTATATATGCAAACATTTGATTCAGGCATCCCATCATCACTCAGTCATTACCGTCGTCGAATGAGATGGGTGGTGGAAATAATATAACTACACTACTGTGAAACCTTGCAATTGCACGCTTATGCAACGACATTGTGATTGCTTATATGGACTAGCACAACCACATTAATATTTTTAATGTGGCTGATATGGCTGAAGGCTTCATTTATATCTACCATTGATAAATATGTAACAATAAAAATAATAATACAAAAGAAACTATTGCAATAAAAATAGTACTATAATTAATAATATTTATTTCTTTATAATAATAATTATTTAATATTAAATGTTATTCAAATAATCCTTGTCACAATGCAATAGTAGACCATAGTTGACCATGTTTTACCATGATTGATTTTCATATTGAGACAATCTTTGTTACCATGTAATGTTGGACCATGGCTAATTTTCATATTGAGACAATCATTGTCACAATGCGAAATTTGACCATGGTTGACCATGATTGACCATGGTTGACCATGATTGATATTATAAACCCAAGGGAATAATAAACCACGAGAATTGATATTATAAACCCAAGGGATTAATACTAAAACCCCAAGGGAATAACATTAAACCCAAGGAACTAATATTACAAATCCAAGCTATATAAACTATAGGATAAATATTATAAACACGAAAATAAACATTGTTGACCATGGTTGATTTTCATATTGAGACAATCCTTGTCACAATGTGACATTGAACCATGGTTGACCATGCTTAATGATGGTTGATTTTTATATACTAAAAACCCAAGGGATTATAAACCTAAGGGAATAATATTAAACCCTACAAATATGAACCCTTGTATTAATAAACCTAATGGATTGATATTATAAACCCAAGGGATAAAATTATAAACCCAAGCTATATAAATGTTAAGATAAATATTATAAACCCTAAACTAAACATGGTTAACCATGGTGGATTTTCATATTAATATAGTCCTTGTCAGCATGCAACATTGGACTATGGTTAACCATAATTTACCATGATTTGTTTTCATATGGAGACAATATTTGTCACCATGCGACATTGGACCATGGTTGACCACAATTGATTTTGATGTGAAGAGAACCGTCACAATGTGACATTCAACCATGGTTGGCTACGATTGACCATGGTTGACCATGATCGATATTATAAACCCAAGGGATTAATACTAAAACCCAAAGGGATTATGAAACCAAGGGAATAATATTAAACCCAATGGACTAATATTATCAAACCAAGGTATATAAACCCTAAGATAAATATTATAAAAACTAAAATAAACATGGTTGACTGTGACTAATTTTCATATTGAGACAACCCTTGTCACAATGCGATGTTGGACCATGGTTGACAATGTGTAACCATGGTTGATTTTCATATACTAAAAACCCAAGGGATTAAAAACATAAGGGAATAATATTAAACCCTATGAATATGGACTCTTAGATTAATAAACCCAAGGGATCGATATTATAAACCCAAGGGATAAAAATTATAAACCCAAGGTATATAAACGCTAAGATAAATATTATAAACCCTAAAATAAACATGGTTGACCATGGTCGATTTCCAAATTGAGACAATGCAATGTTGGACTATGGTTGACCATGATTTACCATGTTTGATTTTCATATCAAGACAATCTTTGTCACCATGCGACGTTGGACCATGGTTGACCATGGCTTTCTATGATTCACCATGGTTGACCATGATTGATATTATAAACCCAAGGTAATAATATTAAACCCATGGTTGACCATTATTAAACCCATGGTTGGCTATGATTGACCATGGTTGACCATTATTGATATAATAAACCCAAGGGAATAATATTAAACCCAAGGAACTAATAATAAAAACCCAAGATATAAAAATTGTAAGATAAATATTATATACACTAAAATAAACATGGTTGATGATGGTTTACCATGGTTGATTTTCAAATTGAGACAATCCTTGTCACAATGCGACGTTGGACCATGGTCGACCATGCTTAATGATGGATGGTTACTTTTCATGTACTAAAAAGCTAAGGGATTATCAACAACAAAGGAATAATATTAAACCCTATGAATATGAACCCTTACACTAATAAACCCAAGGGATTGATATTATAAACCCAAGGGATAAAAAATATAAACCTAAGGTATATAAACGCTAAGATAAATATTATAAACCCTAAAATAAATATGTTTAACCATGGTGGATGTCCATATTGAGATAATCCTTGTCATAATGCAACATTGGATGATGGTTGACCATACTTTATCATGATAGATTTTCATATCGAGACAATATTTGTCACCATGCAACATTAGACCATGGTTAACCACAGTTGATTTTCATATTCAAACAAGCATTTTCACAATGCGACATTCGACCATGGTTGGCTACGATTGACCATGGTTGACCATGATTGAAATAATAAACCCAAGGGAATAATATTAAACCCAACGGACTAATATTATAAACACAAGATATATAAACCCTAAGATAAGTATTATAAAAACTAAAATAAACATGGTTGACCATGGTTGACTTTCATATTGAGACAATCCTTGTCGCAATGCAACGTTAAACCATGGTTGGCCATGCATAACTATTAGGCCCCTATACTACTAATGTAACCCCTTATTGTTATTAGTACAACCACTTTATTATATTGTTGTGCCCATGTAGTCCCCATATTGTTGTTATTGTGCCCCATAGAAGCCCACCATTGTTATTATTGTGACCTTACATTGTTATTGTTATGTCGGCTCTGATTATATTATGACCCCTTAGACTCCTATATATAGAAAGGAGGTCTTGTAATTTATATAATCCAAGAATTGTTCATGTTTGTAATGTAAAGGAGGTTGTCCCCTTTAAGAGGCTGAATTCTAAGGTGTTTATCTTTATTTTCTATATTTTTGTGAGCTGCTTTCATAACATTTGATATTAGAGCTTTGGATTCTAGGGTTTCACTGCTCCAAACAGGTCATCGTGGAATTTTACCTATAACTTTTTTTTTGCAACGTTTTAGAAGAGAAAACAAAAACCCTTTTGAGACGAAATCACGTTGAACCTCGGGTCCAAATTTCAAAGCTTATCTAACTATCTTTTTGGAGATATGATCTGAAGAAGTTAGGGTTTTTGCAAGCTCTAGAATTTCATCTAAAATAGGTGATCGTAGAAGTTTCGCTATAAAGTATTCACTACGAAGTTTCTGAAGCTAACAAAAAAAAAACCCATTTGAGAAGAAATTAGTATGAACCTCGTGTCTAAATTTCAGATCTTTGCTTGCTATATTTTCGGATATATGATCTAAGGAAGTTAGGGGTTTTTCAAACTCCCGAATTACATCCTAAACAAGTGACCTTGGGAAAATCATCATAACTTTCTCTCTGAGCATTAGATTGAAATTTCGTAAGAAGTTACAGAAAGTGGACGGACTGTATTTTTTTTGGGTATAAATTTTAGAACCTAAGGTTGAAACAATCACACGTGGAATGTCATACAAGTTCCCTCTACTGAACTATTCTATAATTAGGTCATTGCGGGAGATTGGGAATAAATCTTTCTTCAGGAATCCAATTGTGATCTGACTTGCAGATTTAGAAAGAGGACTTAGACGGCTATTACAAACTGAAATTGCAGAACTTAAAGATCCAAAATTACAGAGTTACAATCATTTCAAGATTGAGCTCCTAAAATCAAGAAAAAGCGAGATGAGGATGTTTGATGGCAAGGATCCGGTAAATTGGATACTACAGATGGAGAAATATTTTGATCTACATGGTGTACCACTGTTACAAAAGGTACGTTTGCATCTGATTTATTTAAAACTGATCGAATTTTTATGTATAAAGGGTTTGTTCTTCGTAACCATTGTCACGTGTCATTTTCCTGAAGGTAAATGATTGCACATTATGAGGTACAAAGAGGAAACACTGCTTTAGCAATTGATATCTCAAAACAAAAGGGATTCAATTGGAGAGCCACAATTAAGGGGACCTTCCAAAATTTGATTAATTGGTAAATGATATTCCCAGAGAAGAAATGGTTGATGTCTTATAGGGACTTTAATAAAGGATAACATTCAACACGAGGTTCGTCTTTGGGAACCTGATTCATTGGAGAAGGCATTCAGGTTGGCAAGAAAAAATGAAAATGAAATTATGGAAACAAGTAAACCCACCACTCATGACTATAATTATGGAAGTGTTTTTTCTCCTAGCCTTCTACAACCTACAAGGTTTACACCACAACAATTGGAAGAAAAAAGACAAAAAGGGCTTTGTTACAATTGTGATAGCAAATACACTAAAGGTCATAAGTGTGCTGAGAAAAAAAATATTTTACATAGATTATGAAGAGGAGGAATAAAAGGATCAAGAAACATCAAAAGACGAGGATATACACCAGTAACCCACCCCAGAGAAAGAAAAAATGAATCCGACCATATCCTGTAAATCATTGGAAATAATTACTGCTCCTCAAACTCTCAAGATAGAAGGACATATCAAGAAGAAAAAGGTTCAAGAAGTGAAAGATCACATTGAGAAAGAAAAAATGAATCCGACCATATCTTGTAATGCATTGGCTGGAATTACCACTCCTCAAACTATCAATATAGAAGGAAATATCAAGAAGAAAAATGTTCAAGAAGTGAAAGATCACATTGAGCATCAAGAAATGAATTTGACTATATCTTGTAATGCATTGGAAGAAATTACCACTCCTCAAACTATCAAGATAGAAGGAAATATCAAGAAGAAAAAGGTAATAGTATTGATTGATTCGGCCAGTACCCATAATTTTATTCATTGTAAGATAGCCAAGGAATTGAATTTCTTCCTATATCCAGCACCAGAGTGTCAAGTGATGATTGCAAGTGGAGGAACCATAAATTGCTCTAGAAAGTTCCATAATATCAAGCTATCCATGGGAGAATATGTATTGAATAGCTCAATTCTTTCCATTCCAATGTGTGGTGTTCATGTTCTACTAGGAGTCCAATGGCTACAATCTTTGGGTACGATAACTTTTAATTTTCAAGAAATTTTCTTGAAATTTTTTTGGGAAGGAAAGGAAGTTGAATTGAGGGGTATCGAAGGGAAACCAAGAAATATAATAAACTCTAACATCATGACAAAGCTTCTAAATAAAGAGCAACGAGGTGTAATTGCACAATTATGTTCACTAGCAGATCCCACATCGAAATCATGTATTTCTCTAGATCTCCAAAATGTTTTGGACAATCATTCCAAGGTATTTGAGACTCCCAAAGGCCTCCCACCTATTCATGATCATGATCATGCTATTCATTTGATTCCAGGAACTGTTCCTCCAAACATCAGGCCTTAAAAATATCCATATGCCCAAAGGAGTGGGAACTCATTCAAAAGTTGCAAAAGATCCTAGTTCAAACAGTATTGCGAAAACTTGACAAGGAAGGAAAAATCATATTGGAACTTGAAGCAATCACAGAACCGAGAAATTGACAGCCATGAAATAGATCAATTTCAGAGTATCTCAGCAAGTGGAAGAACTTACCTGCTGAAGATTCCACATGGGAGAACAAGAATTTATACAGAAGCATCAAGAACTACTCAAGCATTGAGGACAACACTTTTTGAAGGAGAGGGGCATGTTAGGCCCCTATACTACTAATATAACCCCTTATTGTTATTAGTACAACCCCCTTATTATATTGTTGTACCCATGTAGTCCCGATATTTTTATTATTGTGCCCCATAGAAGCCCACTATTGTTATTATTGTGCCCTTACATTATTATTGTTATGTCGGCTCTGATTATATTATAACCCCTTAGACTCCTATATATAAAAAGGAGGTCTTGTAATTTATATCATCTAATAATTATTCATTTTTGTAATGTAAAGGGGGTTTCTCCCTCGAAGAGGCTGAATTCTAAGGTGTTTATCTTTATTTTCTATCTTTTTGTGAGCTAGTTTCATAACAATAACCATGTTTTATTTTCATATGCTAAAAACCCAAGGTATATAAATGCTAAGATAAATATTATAAACCCTAAAATAAACATGGTTGACCATGGTGGATTTCCATATTGAGATAATGCAATGTTGGACTATGGTTGACCATGCTTTACCATGTTTTATTTTCATATCAAGACAATCTTTTTCACCATGCGACGTTGGACCATGGTTGATTTTCATATTGAGACCATCATTGTCACAATACTACATTCGACCATGGTTGACCATGGTTGACTATGTTTGGCTATGATTGACCATGGTTGAACATGATGATATTATAAACCCAAGGGATATATATTATAAGCTCAAGGGATTAATATTAAAACCCCAAGGGATTATGAACCCAAGGTAATAATATTAAACCCAAGGGATTATGAACCCAAGGAAATAATATTAAACCCAAGGGACTAATATTATAAACCCTAAGTATATAAACCCTAAGATAAATGTTATAAACACTAAAATAAACATGGTTGACCATGGTTGATTTTCATATTGAGACAATCCTTGTCAGAATGCAATGTTGGACCATGGTTGAACATGATTAACCATGGTTTATTTTCATATCAAGACAATCTTTGTCACAATGAGACATTCGACCATGGCTGAACATGATTGACCATTAATGACCATGTTTGATTTTATAAAACATGGTTGAACATAGTTGACCATGGTTGACCATGGTTATAAACCTGGGGGAATAATATTAACCTGAGGGATAATAAACCCAAGGGATTAATACTAAAAACCATAGGGTTTATATTCCCTTGGATTTATGCTTAATCTTTAAATTTCTATTAAATTTGGTAATTATTTTATTAATGTAGTTGTTCTAGTTTATATTAGTCCACGCAAGGTAACTATTTACATCAAAGAGAATCAAAAAATCTCAATCTAATTTTAGTTGATGCTCATTCTACAATCATTAACTCTTTTTCTTTTCTCCTTTATCTTTGTATTTAAATAATTCAATTCTTAAACTTTGTATATTATAGTTGAATTTTACATGTATATATGATATGATTAATTTCTATGCAAATTAACAAAAATAAATATATATTTTTTTAATATATTTTATAAATTTGAATTTAAAAAATATTAATATGGAAAATATTTTCATTATGATGTCCATTTGTACATAACAGGTGGCTATGAGGAGGAACATGGCAAAGAACAATAAGTTCGATAGTGAACATCATTGAAAGCATTGCCAAAGCTCTGAAACAAAAGATTTAGTTCATTGTCTTATTTAGGTGGTGCAGATGGTAACCCTTTTTCTTCTGAGTAAGGAATATGAAAGAAGAAAATTCAAGGGTGATCCCAATGGGCACATGCACCTCTCAATATTTTAAGAAATAAGGAAGTCTCCAAACCCAAAACACTTTCATTTGTATGTAAATATATGGTTATGTTCAATGTCTTATGATGTAGGCTTTTTTAAGGGTTTATATACAGTTTGGAAAAAATATACTCCATATCGAATTTTTTGCAGATGATAGGTGGCTTATAGTGTATAATAAAATTTGATAAACATGAAAAAAATAAATATACTACATTTCAACTCTGTAAGTCATCTCAGAGAACTTACTTCCCTTAGAGAGATTCCTTCAGGATCTATCTGGACTCGATGGGCCAGTCCTTGCATGAATATCTCAACTTGTAACTATTGTTCCCGTGGGCCACTATTCATCCACTATTTCAATTCATATTCATTATTATTAAGTAATCATACACATGCAAATCGTTAGGGTTTGATCAAATTTAAATGTTCAGTTATTATGACAACTAGAATTTTCAGATCAGTAATATGTTTAACATCTAAACCAAGCTATAGATTTCTCCTTCAATTGTATTAATATTTTTCGCTAGGTGATTTGGAAAAGATGGACAAACTTCTCTAGAGAAAAAGCACCATAGTCAATGTGTTAACCTTCACATTTCATTGCAACAAAAAGCCTCCTTGTTTCAAAGTGTAGAAGATGAGCACAAGTCTTCGAGGACTGGAATGAGTCTTTCGAGGATTAGAGTTAGCATATGATTTATGTTTTGTCCACTTAAAATCCCACTAGCTAGAACCATGGGGATGACATTCCTCTGACCCTTCCACAACACACCATCTATGATGAATAAAGACAAAATTGGGTTCACATTTAATTTAATAACTTGTGGTCTAAAGCAATACATAAATGATAAATAATCTCCATTATGTGACAAAATTTCCAATGTGATGAAAAAGTAAACTATTACATTCAAAGTAGTAATGTTTGTGATGAAAACTAGTGTCAGCCTGTGCAAAGTGCATTTGACACGAGTAGAAGTTAATGAAACCAAATCCCCTTTGTATGCTTAACACATGGCATTGGAATCGATGATGGAGACGAAAATGAGACACAAAGCATTTCGTAAGATTTAATTTTGGCATAGTCAATGTATTAGAGGGAAACCAATTGTCCTAAGAAGTGTCACTATTAACCAACACGTGGTAGCAAACATGTTTTTCTGAAACTCTAACCTCCCCAACTCGCCACCTTCCATTATATATTGAACATGGAAATTCAGACAATATTATGCATAATTCTATAGATCGTGACAATCTCCCATTAAAATTTCTATCATATCAGAGATGAAACCCAACCATTGCATATGTATAATAGTTTTTATCGACTCAAATCTTCTCTTTTAGGGTTGTTGACAGGGCCCAAAACCATGAAGAAAATGGAGAGTAATGAAACCCTAAAGAAACCAGAGCACTCAAATGAGAAATTTTGTCAAGAAATTGATGGGGTTGCAGACAAGGGAGTTAAAAGTGACATGAATGAAACTGTTGATGGCCCATTTGATAAATTATCAAATATGCATGTTAGTAATGAAGACATAAGTAGTGAATCAAAACCCTTTTTTGTAAAAATTAATGAAACCGTAGTTGATGCCACAAATAGGGTTTTTGGTGCATTCGACTTGAAGTCCAAGGAAGGAGGGAAATCATGGGGGAAATGGGAATTAGATGGGATTAAATATGCCAAGGATGAGGTGACCGGAGTTTCCAACATTTCTGAAGATGAAAAGGGTTTTGTAGGTAAGGTTAAAAACCATGTTACTGAGGGCGTGGGATCTATAGTTAGGTCTTTCAGGATAGGAATTGCCATAGGGGAGACTGGAGTGTTCACTAAGAATGAGCTACCTACTAATATTACAGAAGATATCGTGTGTGGTGCTTTAGGAATATGTTTTGTTATGTCTGGTAAGGCTACTAAGATGGCTTAGGGATTGAAGGTGGCACTAACATTTGATATTTGAAGTGGGAGTGGTAATTCTAAGGACACTGAGGAAGGGCATCACAATTCATCTTTCCCTCTCTGTTTCTGTCACTCACACGTTTGTTCTTTCATTGAACTCATGTTTGTTCATTCATTATTAATCCATTTGTAGGGGAAGACCTCCATGGCTCCAAGAAATAAAAAAAGCCATGTTAATCAAGAGAGAGGTAATGTCATTTCCACCAAGGAAGTGCATTATAGAGCCATGAGAAAAAGGCCCTAGGGTTAATACACCGCAGAAATCAAAGATCCCTTCACTAAAAATCGCTTGGGGCTGGGCACATTTGATACCACCGAGGAGGTCGCCAAAAACCACGAGATATTTGAGAGGACCTAGAACCAAAAATAACTTTCCTGCTTGCTCGATATTGTACTTGAAATAATCTAGAGCTGCACCACCCAAAACAGCAACGCCGCACTGGACTCCTAGACCCCCTCCTCCACTGCCACCATCGACCTTCTTGCCACAATGATCCATTCATCCGAAATGAATGATCTATCACCACCAATGAAACAATCCATCCATATGAAATGAACGATCCATCATGTGAAATAATTAAACCAAAATTACCATTACATAAAATGTAATGCACTCGAACTCTTTGCGTTTCTATCACACCCAATTGTTGTAACAACCCTGGTGAAAATTCCATGTAATAAAAGTTTAAAATAATAACTACTGATGAATGGGACACTTATTCTACGCTGAATGTTGGGCAAGACATCCTGGGGGGTGTTCATTTGGTTGATTATGGCTAAGGAAACTGTCAAAGGCAATGGCTAAGGCATTAAAAGGTAAAAAGGCATTTTTGGCACATTTATTTATGAAAAAAATGGAAATTACAAGAAAAAAGAGGTGAAAGGTCACAGGTTGCATGTGAGGAGGAAAATGAAGGAAAATAATGGAAAATGAAGAAAATAGAGGCATCATCTATAAAAATGCTTTTGAGGATCAGTTGGTAACCTTTTTTCAGTTCAGTGTTGGAGCTCTCTCTCATTATTCTCTCTCTCATACTCTTGGACACTTAGAGTTTTCTTGGAGCACTCTTGGAGGGTGTGGAATACTTGGATTCTTGGAGAAAGAAAGCAAAGGAAAAGTAGGAAAGTGTAATGAGGCACTGGGATCAACAGCCACATCAGATTTCCTTGCAGGTACTGAGTTGGATGTATGATTTCTTCACTAGTTTTGGAGTGCATGGCATATGCATGTGGATTTTTGGTCATGATCTGTCATTGGCATGGAGGATTTCCTCGATTGATAGTGGATTTCCTAGCCTTGCCATTTCCTGGATAGCCATGGAGCTTGTGGGTTTATTTCCTTGTTTTGTTTTGGTTGGTTCTCATGTTTCCTTAGCTTGGGTTGAGTTATTAGTTCCTGGAAGCCCTCGTTGGACAAACACTCTAGAAGCCCTGTAAGAACTTTGGTTGAGTTACTAGTCTTGGAAGCCTTGGTTGGACAAAAGCTCTGGAAGCCCTTAGTGGGTTGAGTTACTAGTCCTAGAAGCCTTGGTTGGACAAAAGCTCTAGAAGATCGACGACAGCTGTGGGTTGAGTTACTAGTCCTGGAAGCCTTGGCTGGAACAAATTCTCTGGAAGCCCTGGAAGGCTTGGATGGTGACCAATCCGATGATGGTTTTGTGATTTCCAACCATGATGTGGAATAATTGTTTGATGGGTTTAGGTGGATGGCCTCTAGAAGCCCTGGATGAGTTTTGATTGATGTGTTCTATGAGATCTCACATTCATGCTTGGAATATGGCATGAGGGTGAATGACTAAAGAGAGATTTGGCTCAACCATTCTACAGTCGGGTGGAATGTGGAAGTCCCATCTTGGATTTGGATTTTGCCTCATTAATGAAAAGTTATTTCTCCTTGTATTTCTATGATCATTTTTATGGATTAATGTGGTCTATATGACTGTACATTCATGAATATTTTCTCCTACTATTATGTTGGTTATGTATGTGTTTTATTGCAGCATCCATGTGTGGTTGTCATCATGTTTTTACTTATAATTGAATAATCAATTTATCTATGACCTAATGGATGGAATGGAAGTTGATGAATTGAGGAATCAATGGTTCTTAGATATTCTCAGCTCAGTATGAGACCCCTATGCTCAGAACTGTGAATTACACCTATAGATTACACATTTGCAATATGTTTGACGAAATTCCTGTCATGGCTAGTAGAGGTCCAGTCAAGGTCTTGAACAATTATTTTCTTTAGTACTGTCATTTCCATGTTATCTTACCAATTTGAAGAGATGGATCAATTATGGGCAGTGACCTAGGCTCTAAGCCTGAAAAAGTGGCTTAAATCTTGGGGTCGCTAGCACAACACTGGCAATTCTGGTCCATAGTCGCTGGAAGGCAGGTCTGTGAGAGTGACTTTAGGTTGTTGGTCGCTCCCTTTCCCATAGCATGAGACTGAATATGGCCCAAGAGACCTAAAAAAATAGTGGGACCCCATGATAAGTTATCTGAGTGGTTGACTTGTCCTTTGAGGGTTATGTTGATGAATTTGGATATCTATATGGTGTGTTTCTATTGGTTCCACTTCCTTAATGTGACTTAGGAGGTCGAATCATATCATAGTGGACTCTCGTCGCATGTTTACCCCGGTTGGTCGGTTGCTTGGGTAGATGTAGGAGGAGGGTTTTATAGAGTGGTATAAGAGCATTGTTCATCCCTTGGGCTGGATGGGATATGTGTTGGTCATGCATGCATGTCAGTTTCATGTGTGTCTCTCACACTTGCATTCCATGTGTTGTTACAATTTCATGATGCTGATCATTGTTTTAATGATGTTGTCATGTGGAACTTAACGTGCTTTTGTGGGATGCATCACTTTGAGTATATGACTGGTTATGTGTTGTTATATATCACTTACATGTATCATGTGGTTGCTTGGTTACGTTATTGTATGTTTGGTCGTATATATCATTCTTGTATATTGGGTTACATGATGCTACATACGAGTGTTGTTCATTTATGCTTGATTATATGCGTTATGTGTCAGAATGGCCCGTACTCGTGCTTGAGTGCTATTTGCATGTAGGCTGGTGTATTGTGTACACTGTGGTTGTGCATGGTCCACATACAATGGTATGGTTTATTTCATCATGCATAAGGTCATGGTATGTATGGTTTTTTAATTCTTATACATTTTCATGTTTGCATGTGGTCAAGTGTACTGTGATGTAGTGGATGTTTTCATGCATGAGATTGTAGTATGTGTTGTGTTAAGGCCATGCATTGATGACTGGACCCTAGCTAGAATGGTAGTTGCATGGTTATATGCTTATGTGCTATTTTTATATATTGTTATAATTATGTTATACACATTTCATGTTGATCTGTTGATCTTGCAAAAAAGGTATCCTCCCTGAGTTATACTAAGGTACGTTGGTTTATTGTGATTTGGTTTAGCTGACATGATATACCTTACAGGAAGAAACATCAAATGGCTAGAAATATGGTTGATTATAGAGACTCCCCCTATGAATCTGCAGAGTAGCGTGGTGTTGGGAACTCTTCTAATTTGGAAGTGACACTGAGAAGCTTAAAGGAAGAGATAAGGAGTTGTAAGGCAGATAATGACAAAATCATACAAGCACAAGAAAAGTTAGCAGAGGTAAATGTAGTCATACTTCATATCTTGTCAGATTTGTAGTGATAAGGGCCGCTTCGGATCAGTCATGAGAAGGAGAATAAAACTAATGGGGCATATGGCAGTGGATTGCATGGCGGTCACCGATCATATAGAGAGGACACAATCTGAGATGACAGATTGTTGGATACTCCAGAGAGGAGAAGGGACAGACACATGTATGATTCTAGTTCTAATTCAGATAGGCACTATGATGATCATCAATATCATCCTTATAGGAGGAGTGATAGGGGATACTTGCAGGATGAATTTAAGAAAATGAAGCCACCTACTTTTGATGGTGAAATGAAGAAACACAGGATGCAGAGGCATGGTTGCTTGGCATGAGGAAGTTCTTCAGGTTGCATGATTATTCAGAGAACATGAAAGCTAGAGTAGCTACCTTCAGTCTCAAAGGTAAAGCAGACATTTGGTGGGAAAATGTGTTTCAGGTGTATTCATGAAGAATATTTGTCTTGGAGTGAGTTTGAGTGACTATTTAAGAATAATTACTTGTCAGAAAGGTACTTTGATGACAGGGAAAAAGAATTTTATGAACTAAAGATGGATTCCCTGATAGATGATGAGTACACTAGTAAGTACTTGGAGTTACTGAGATATGTGCCTTACCTCATAGAAGATAAGGCCGAGATTCAGAGGTTCATTAGTGGGTTACCGGTTGCATTTAAATACAAGATTGAGTTTGATGAGCTTAAATCTTTGGATGAGGTCATTCGAAAGCTAAAGCATTCTTATGAACAATCAAAGGGCTGAACTGAGACTAAGCTAGACTGGAGAGGTAATGCTAATAACAAAGTAAAATAGGATAAAAAGTGAGTAAGGCCATAGGGTACATATAACAAGGAGAATGTTGCACCACCTAAGAGGTTCAATGCATCATATAGAGTACAGGAACATCGATCTGAAGAAAAGAATAAGGGCGGAGGTTGGAATCCTATAGAGTGTTGACTTTTGGTAAAGATCATCGCAAGAGAGATTGTCCGTAGAATTAGGGTGGTAGACCTCAGATATATAGTGCACATGAGGCGCGGACTAATGGAGACATTGGTCAGATAATTCCATGTATCTATGCAGCCTTGGATGACAAAAAGGTAGAACATCAGGCATCTATCATCGAGATGGATGGTAAGCTTTGTGATTAAGTTATTTCTATTTTAATTGACCCTGGATCTAATTATAGCTATGTTAGTCTTGACTTGTTGGATAAGTGTGGTTTGAATAAGGATTTGCATGCAGAGTATTGATTAGTGCAGTTGGCTACATGTACAAAGAAGTGAGTGCATCATTGGGTAAGAGATTATGCATTTAACTTAAATGGTATGCCTACATCAGCACATTTAAATGTATTACCATTGGGTTCATACAATATGTTATTGGGCGTGGATTGGTTGTATCTACATAGAACCAAGGTTGACTGCTATGAAAAATCTATTGAATGTGCTAATGACAATGGAGAACAAAGAGTCTTACAAGGTAAGAAGAAGGCCACATCAATTAGGATGTGACAGTTATGTAAGAAAAGTGTAGCCGCAGGAAGGGGTGCAAGCTGTTTCCAGTACACATTTGTAGTGATAAGAGTAAGGAGGTTGAGAATACAGATGTGTTGAACAAGTATCTAGTTTTGAAGCAGTTCAAGGATGTATTTCCTGAGGACATTACAAAGTTTCCACCTCATAGGGAGGTAGACTTTTCTATTGAGTTAGTGTCAAGGGAAACTCCAATATCAAAAGCACCTTACAGGATGAGCACACCTAAGTTGGTAGAACTGAAGCTACAACTGAAGGAAATGTTGGACAAAGGATACATTTTGCCAAGTGTATCACCATGGGGTGCACCGGTCTTGTTTATGAGAAAGAAAGATGGTACTCTTAGATAATGCATTGATTACAAATAGTTGAAAAAAGTGACTATCAATAATAGGTACCCTTTGCCAAGGATTGATGACTATTCGATCAACTGAAGGGGGCAGTAGTGTTCTCAAAGATTGATCTAAGATTCGGATACCATTATGTACACATCAAGGAAGAGGACATTTACAAGACTACATTCAGGATCAGGTATGGGCATTATGAGTTTGTTGTAGTTCCATTTGGCTTAACTAATGCTCCAACAAAATTCATGTACTTGATGAATAATGTATTTCATCCATATTTGGATAAGTTTGTTATTGTGTTCACTGAAGATATACTGGTATATTCTAAAAACAAAAAAGAGCATGTTGAGCATCTAGCGGCAGTGTTGAAATGCTTGAGAGAGCATCAGTTGTATGCTAAGCTTAGAAAATGCAGTTGCTTTCATATAGAGGTACATTACTTGGGGAAAGTCATCTCCAAGGAAGGAATTGTAGTATATCCAAAAAATATAAGAGCCATCATGGAGTGGGTGGCTCTTAAGAATGTGGATGAGGTGAGATCCTTCACGGGTTTGGTAGGTTACTACAGGAGGTTCAACAGGAAATTTTCGCATATTTCTTATCCTGTCACATCTTTGCAAATAAAAGGTAAGAAGTTTGAATGGATAGAGGAATGTGAGGCTAGTTTTGAGCAACTCAAGTAGTTCTTAATACATGCACTAGTGTTGAAGATTGTAGACCCATACAGAGAGTTTATTGTGTGTACAAATGCATGCAAGAGAGGACTTGGTGGAGTCCTTATGTAGGATGGGCAGGTACTATGCTATGAGTCGCAGAAACTGAATGAGCACGAGAAGAACTATCCCACACATGATCTTGAGTTGGCGGAAACTATACATGCACTGAAGATGTGGAGACACTATCTTGTAGGCAAGAGGTTCATATTGATGAGTGATCACAATGGGTTAGGTATCTATTTGACAAACTAAATTTGAATGGTAGGAAGGCTCGGTGGTTGGCCACGATCAGCGAGTTCGACTTTGAGATCATATACATCAAAGGCAAGGAGAACAGAGTGGAAGATTCTCTTAACAGATGGGTATAGATGAATCACTTAGCAACTATGAGTTATTATGGGACAGATTTGTATGGCATGATCTTGCGGGCAGGACAACAGGATGTCATATATATGGAGATTATGCACAGGTTGCAACAAAGTATAGGTACAGTTAGTGGTACAAGTGTAGGTGTAGGTTCATAGGACTTGGACTATTTCCTTGCAGTATATGGATTGGTCAGGTTTCGAGACATGCCCATATTTGCGGATGATAATGATCTCAAGAAGTTGATCTTGAGGGAGTTTCATGTGAAACCATATTCAGGTGACCCAGGTTACTAGAAGACATTGACAACGATGAAGAGATATTACTATTGGCTAAATTTGAAGAGGGATGTAGCAGAGTTTGTGGCTAGATGTTTTAATTTTTAGCGAGTGAAAGTAGAGCGTAAACACCCAGGTGGAATTCTACAGTCGATCATGATTCTAGAATGGAAATGGGAGGTCATTTCCATGGACTTCATCATAGGGTTGCCAAAGACAATGAAGCAACATGATTCCATCATGGTCATTGTGGACAGGTTGACAAAGGTTGCACACTTCATTCCAGTGAAGTCTACTTTCTTAGCTAGTGATTTGGCATAGGTATTCATCAGAGATGTGGTTAGACTACATGGTGTTCCAAAGAATATTGTATCAGAAAGGGATGAGAAATTAGCTTCCAAGTTTTGGAAGGAGTTATTTGCAGGTTTGGGCACAGAGTTGGCCTTTAGAACAACCTATCATCTGTAGACAAATGGACAAACAGAGAGGATCAACAGGATATTGGAGGACAAGTTGAGGATGTATGTGACACATCAACAGTGGAAGTGGGAAGAGTATCTCCCCTTGGTAGAGTTTGCATACAACAACGGTTATCAGGAGTCATTGAGGATGAGTCTTTTTGAGGCATTATATGGGTGGAGTTGTAACACTCTATTATGAAACCAGCTCAAAAAAAGATAGAAAAGATAGATCAACGCCTTAGAATTCAACCTCTTCAAGGGGGCAACCTCCTTTACATTACATAAATGAAAAATTCTTGGATGATTCAAATGACAAAACCTCCTTTCTATATATAGGAGTCTAAGGAGTCACAATATAAACCAGCCGACCTAACAATAATAATATAAAGCCACAAAAATAACAATAGAGGGATTCTATGGGGCACATTAATAACAATATGGGGGCAGTAGGGGCACAACAATATTAATAAGGGGTACAACTACCATAGTAATGTGGT
>APFE030214137.1:146406-169406 GCA_000404065.3 Pinus taeda | reverse complement strand
TCAAACTCTCTAAAATTGAAAAACGCCGAGTTTCTCCTATACTGGACTCGTTAAAATTTCACAGTAAAGGACCTGTTCTATTACAAACAGGAACGGACCACTCTTTCTTAGGGTTCGAATCAAAACTAAGTTGGACTCATCTGAAGGATGAGCTTATAATCAAGCATATGTTATCCTCCTCAAGCTTGTAAAAAATAAAGAGGTACTTTCTAGAAATGGTGGGGGAAAAGAGAGAAGAATGAGCCTATTTTTTATCCTTTGTCTCAGAAGAAACCTTGTTACCACTCTTGAACATGACACTTTTCATTCACCTGGGTTGGGAAATCCTTTGCCTCACAGTTGATCAACCCACATTGAAATTCTTCAGCTGGGTTCCGGGTATTAACTTTGAGTCATTCGTCATCAAGCCATCTGTTGTGTCATTATGTGTTCAAGAGGTCTGCGAACAAAACATTCAACTACAAAATACCTATCATCCATTTTGACCATCCCTGAGTCAGTCCTTACAGCAACATTTCTTCAACTTGAACTATGATGTCATGTTGTGGGCTTGCCTGCGACGGGTCGCTTTCTATCAACATCAGCACATTATCTAGAGAGATGACTTAGAAATCGTTAGTACCTTGAAGTCTGCATGCATCAATGGCAGGTTTCTCGCCTTTGACGTCAGTTTACATCATTGACTTTCGATCGAAGGACTCCGTGAAATGTTCAACATCAACTCATTCATTCACATCTCATGGATTGTACTGGGTACTTTGAGAACCATTGACATCACTGGGGTGGTCTCTCTCACACTTGTTAACAATTTACATCATTGACTGGTAATCAAGTGGTTTCTACCATGTTCGACATCGACTCATTTATTCACATGGCTAGAATCGTACCAATTCGGGAAGTAGAGATGAAGACCTGGATCTAGTTTCCACCATCCAGGCTGTGAGGAGTTTTGTATTCATTATATTGTAGACCAATCATAAACAGATGGCTACGTCCATACTGTGTCTACACGAGTCTATGATTATGATGTATTATGAAATCATTCCTGTATCAAAATAGTTAGTCTGTTAGTTAAAGTTTTGATCTGAGTATGGGAATGCCTACCTCAGCGATGATATAATCTTATACATGTATTTTGTGTTGAAAATTGCAGGTTCTAACCGGGCTCTCCACGAGATAATCCTCGAAATGATAAAGTACTTCACCCTTCCTAGATGATATAAAACCCTTATCTATTGCAGGCTTCGCACTTTAGGGGGCAATCTGTTACACTAAAAATTGTCACCATGACTATCTGCAGTTAGTATGGCTCCATCAATAGTCATACTATCCTCCTTGTCAAGCCTTATACCTCTGCTCTCCATGTCAAACTTCAAGAAAGAGAGAAATTCATTTAAAATCATGTTTATCTCTGGGTACATAGGTTCTCTCTACCTTGCCTGCGTGTACGCATCCCAAGCTCATTGTACCTGTGTACTTGTACGCTATGTAAGTCAAGGGATGGGTGCGTACTCCTATAAAGGTCAAAAGGCACGAGTTTCATCTTAAAAAAGTTACTTGTGGTCATTTCTAGAGAATTCTAGAAGATTGTTTGACGTGTCTTAAGCGCCTCCAGATGGTTCATGCATCCCTATGATAGAGGAACTTATCCCATCAAGAGAGGAGCTACCCCATCCAAAAGAGGGAGTATCCCATTGAAGTCGGACCTGAATAACTTCCTCTAGAACACTATAAATACAGGCATTGGGCCAGAGGAGGGGAGGTTGAAAGCTGAACATTCCAAAGGGTAGATGCTGCTGGAATTAGGACTTCCTTGTAGAAGCTTGTGAGGAGAGATTACCATCCTTTCTTGTTTCATTTGGGAGTGGGTGAGCTTATCAAAGTAAAGGAAAACTCTTGCTGGACCCTGGGAGGAACTTGCACAACACCAAGGCTCAGGTTGTAATGGTTTCTTTTGTTTCCTATTAATACAAATAAGTCCATTCTTCTCAACAATTTGTTATTAATGAGTTGTTTCATATACTCCTTGGTCCATATGTTGAATATGTTTTATTTTATGAGATATCAGGTGTTATGTAATCGTTTGATTGTTAGTGCATGCAGGTTTCGAAGTGAAGGAGGAGCTCATCTGGATCGACGAGGCTAGACTACTACAACAGCGTTGGACTTCAGGTACGATCGAAAAACACTTGGTTTCTTATATGGTAAATGCATGTTTAGAGAAGGATTGTTCTTAATTGTCTTGTTTGTCACTAGAAAGCCTTAAGCTTCTAGGGAGGTTGGTTTCGTCCGCAAAATTAACTCTTTCCGCATGACACTGCTCATTCAGAATTTGTAATGGCACCTCAAAGGCCATGGAAAACACATCATGCAGGTAAGTTACAGCAACATTTTCAATTTCCTTAAGCCCAAAATTGGATGTGGTACATTTCAATTCCTTGGCAACTTCCCTTACCTTGCTGCACCAAATTATTCCCCTCAAATCTTTTATTTACAACAAATGGTATAGCAACAACTTCCTACCTAACCAGTATCCAATATAACCAATAAAGCCATCCAATCTACTCACAATATTGGAATGGCCATTTATCCCACTTATCCTACCTATTACATTACACCTTAGCTCAGCAGGAAAGTTATGTACTTTTGTTGCAGCGATTTCCTGTGTCTTTGTAGGAAAGTAAGCTAAGGTTAGGAAAAGTGGTGACAAACCAGAAACGATTGAAGCGATTATATAGGAAGAAACCAGTGATACACCTAAAATAGAAAATGTACAAGAAACATCATAACAAAACATTCTAAGTTCACAAGAACCTTCCTCGTCTCAAATTTTCCAGCCTCCTTTTCCTAATAGGTTGAGGGTGGAAGAAATGACAAAACAACCCGAATTTGATCCAGTATCCAAGTTAAGAAATTTCTACATCAAGATTTCTTTAGTGCAAGTGATTAGGGATATCCCAATCTATGCTACAATAGTTACCAAACTATGTATCAAAAATCTAGGGAGACAAAAGAGGGAACCCTCTACAATTCAAGTAGGTGGGAAAATTGCAAGTTTTACGTCTACCAGATTTGCCACTAAAAGATATACAGACCCTGGAATTCTTGTGGTTACCACCTTCATCAATGGATATCTAATAATAAATACTTTAATTGATTTAGGTGCAATCATTAATATAATGACAATGGAAGCACTATCCCATATAGGATCCTTTGACTTTCTTCCTACCCCTACTGTGTTAAAATTAACGTATAGATCTAAGGTCAAGCTCTAGGGTGTATTGGAATACATTGTCATTTCATTAGATTCCTGGGAATATCCTACAAATTTTTATGTTCTTCAGCCTAAGACTAATTTAGGGAGGCACCCTTTGATCTTAGGGAGACCTTGGTTGGCCACAATGGATGTGTTCATTAGGTATAGGTTGGGGAACATGACCATCACTCATGAGGCTGAAATTAACCACATAAATCTATATCCCCATGCTAAAAACCTCTTGAAATTAAAAAAGATTCATTGGGTTGAGGAAGAACTTAATTCAAAAATTATTCAACCACTTTTGACAATAGCCCAAGCTATGGCCCTTAAAGAAAACATTGGGGATAATTTAATTAATTTCTCTATTTCAAACCCTAATTTTTCCCAACACTTAGAGGGGAGGTCAAGTCATGAGATAGATGTCGTTGTTGAGTATAACTTCCAAAACCATAGTACAACAGTTGAATTAGATTCATCCCTCCTATCTGTTTTTCCTGCAAAATCAACCACTGAAGGTGGAAGCAACATAATTGATATATTTCCCGAAAAAGCTTTAATTATCAATTATGCCCTAACTTATGAACAGGAAAATCGATTAACTCAGATATTGAAAGCTTTTTCAGACACATTTGCTTGGGAATGTGCAAATATGGATATGATACTCGGTATCTTCTCTCATCTTTTATAAGACTGCATAGAGGTTTATATGGATGATTTTACGGTGGTGGGTGATACTTTTGAAGAGGATTTACCTAATATTAGGAAGGTTTTGCAAAGATGTAGAGATATTAATATTTCATTAAGTAGTGTAAATGTTTTATAATCATGGTTGAATACATTGTCTTGGATCATCATGTTTTTGTTGCAGGAATTAAAGTTGACCCGACAAAAATCGAAGTGATTTTGAATAAGAAAGAGTTGGAAATGGTGGGAAAGGAGGTCATTACTTTCACTACCTCTTCTTGATCTTCTGCTACAGTAAAATTAGCTTACTTTGTTCCTTCTTGTGCTCATTAAACCATGAGAGGAACATCTATTGGGTATAGGTTTATGCCTTTTTTTCAAGCCCAATGGAATAATTACGGAAAAGGAGCGCCCTTGGAGTCTTCTTTTTCAGTATTTCATACTCTATAAAAGTGAAATTTGGCGAGCATGGACTATCCTGGGCTCGCTAAAATAATAGGTCGGTAGATCCTTCTAGATCCTTACAATAAATTTAATTATCCAAGACAATTTTTGGTTTTGTCATGTTGGACTGATGTGGTATTTCTTAAGGCCTTCCTTCTAATGATCTTGTCCCATTAAAATCAACAAATTATCTAGCTTTCAATATTAGATATCGGTGATGCCTTGAAGCTTGTATACCTTAATGACAAGCTATCTCGTCAGCAACAATGGGGATTCATTATGGCTCCTTGATTGCTTGATCCTACAAGGGGTTCAAAACCAGCTCATATATTCACACCTGAAAGGATGCATTAGATATACCTTGGTCCTTGATCTCATCATCGATGATGGGCCTCGCATTGGTTAACAACTAACTTTAATGGCTAGTAATCCAGCGATTCCACTACACATTCGACCTCAGCACATTTATTCATGTGTAGTGAATTGTACAAGAAGGGAAGAATATGGTTTCCTGTAGAAAATTCTAGCAGCTACATTTCCTGCAACAAAACCAATTATTTCTTGAAGAATGAGTTCAAGTAGAGCATATTCTACAGAATCTGGAAAGTACCATCATTATTATTTGAGGCCACGTAGCTACACGATCTTTCCTCTTACATGATTTCTAAGTACTTTATAATTTCAAGGTAGGAACAGGTGTCATCAAAAGTACCGACCGTTGTAAGGTAAGATCAAAGGTATGTTCTGACGTTATAATAATTAACATAAGAAAAGGTAATGGTACAAAAAATTTTAATTTGCATCAGTACAAGTCATGGCCACTCTCGCGGAATACGGCGACTACTAGCCGTTTGTGTCATAACGCGAGTCCCCATTCCCAATTATTATCTTCATGTGTACAATGGTTATATTTATAGAATTGAGGCTTCTGTGATCCATATCAATTTTTTAAGACAGGTTTTTGGTGATAATCACATAAGAATTCATTTGTCGACGCGTTTTGAACTAACAAGTGTGGGTCATCATCAGGGCAAGATGAAGAATCAGATCTAGTCATAGGTTAAAAAGAGAGACAAATCATTAAATGGCTAGAAAGAAACAACTATAATTGATGGCTATCTTCCTGATATTTATTTCACATAATGGATCATGATGGAAATCATGATCATGTTCTACATCTCTTGAAGTTTCTGATTTCTCTCGTGTCTTTCCTAATTAAGCATTTTTGTTTTCATCTTGTTCGAATTATTTATGCCCGGTATTAGAAACCTATTAGTGAACGAAATTGAGATATTCTCCCTCTTCCACTCATAGCTATCGTAAAATGAGGTCTTCTATGAGATATGAGCTACAGGGTCCCGTACTACTTGACGCCTACCCACAAAGTAAGGCAAGGTTGGAGAAGGCAGGTTGGCTGCCTCTGTTCATGAAATATAGTGGCCACAAATCGAAGGTTACAAAGTCCTTCACCTTAAAATTTAATGGCGACAAGGCGCAAGTGGGGAATGTGAAATTTAAGTTGACAGAGGAACTGGTGTCATGAGCATATGAGATTTCATGGGATGGAGCGATGGTTCAAGAACTAGTGATTTAACAAGGAAATGTGTACGCCCTTTCTTAGGAAAGAACATGCAAACCCGCATTGGAGTAAGGGAATTTCCCAAGAATTCCTCAAAAGTAAGTATCGCCAACTTTTGGTTTTTCTATAGAAAATATATCACTTTTGAGGGTCGCTATGGTTTAGCATTTATGTTTCATATTCGTATTTTAGGCCGTTTTAGAGACAAACCCCTAAATTTACCCTACTATCTTAGAATGTCTCTCATGAAAATGGCTACCTCTGCTAAGGAGAGGGTTGTCCATATAGAGGAGAACCTCTATCATCATGGATTGGTAAAAATAATTATGACAGAGGTTTTGTAGAAACAAGGAAAAACATGGGATGAGTTCTTGACTGAGAATTATTTTGTTGACGATGAGAAGGAGCCTGATGTACCTAAAACTAAAGAAGCAGAACTGGTGGAGAGGCCTAAAAAGAAACCCTGGACCTGGGGTCAGCTAACTGAGAAGGTGAAGAAATATGAAGAAGTGGTGGTAGTCAGAGCTATGGGGAAAAATCCTAAGGTATCAAAAGGTACCTCTACTCTTGTTAGGCATTTCACAAGAATCCAGGCAGTGAAGCTAGTGATAAAGGCAATTTTATAGGAGAAGGAACAACAAATTAAGACTAAAAAGAAGGACAAGAAGCCCCGGGACTTGTCTAAAGGGAACAGGAGAAGATTGAATTCGTTGAGTTTATCGACAGAGAAGAGTAGGAAACTGCATCTTTCGAAGAACCACCGCTGCAAGAAAGCGGGGAGAAAGCAGTTGAAGATGGTCAAGAATGGCATAAACCAAGTCCAACTCAATCCTCTCAAGAATAGAATGGGGATGAAGGAATCTCTAAGCAAAAGCAATCTTAGAAGGAGATGGAGGAGACCATTAATGAGTTCACCGTGTTTGAATGGGTGCTATGGACAAAAAATGAGATCTTGAAGGAGAATAGTTTGTGATTACAAAAAGAGGTGGAAGAATGGAAAGAAAAACATCAAAAGACCTATTGTATTATGAAGAAACATCAAGTTCAGATTGATCATTTGCAGAAAAAGAATGAAGAGTATTGGAACAGGGTACATAAAGCAGAATCTAACAGGGCACACCTAGACAACCTGGCTATAGTAGTTGTGGCCCAAAGCAGGGACTCGATTTTCATCGTGGAGCAATGTTTTTGCTTGCATAAGGGATATGCAAGATGCTAGGTGTGGGGGAGATGTTGAGTCCCAATTTTGCTCATTTATGATGGTGTTTCTGATGTCTTAACCCCTTTATTTTGAACCTTTCTTAATCCTTGAACACCCTCTTTTACCATCTTTTGTGTATTTTGACCAAGAAGGTGTTGTGAACTTGAAGGTATGCAAATTATTTTAAAATGTATCATTTTACTTTAATTCCCAAGTATTTTCAAAGTTAAAATGTTATCTAATCGAATCACCTTCAATGACAAAGGAGACAACCATATCTTGTGCAAATCAACCATTGTCTGAATTGGTTTCGCGATTCCTGCAACTACTCCACAATTTCCTACAATTTCATCGATTTCCTATAAACGTGGAGATTCCCTATAGCTACCTTGATTTCCTACAATGATATCCATGGTTAAGCATGTTCCGATCAGCCTCGAGGAAAATGAAGACATGGGTTTCGTTGAGAAAGTCACTAATATGGATGTTGTCTTATTGGTCGCCTCAGAACTTCCATTGGAACTGCCCAAACCTACATTCCTTTTTCAGATGGCCATATTAAGAGGCAATTCCAACAGCTTCATGAAATTTGATCGATCCATGCTTTCAGTCATGGATCGAACTCATCATACTTATTTCTGCTACCTTTGTCAGATATTGTTAGCCAACATTTGTAGGATGTTAGATTTTCTAATTTGAGGTAGATTATTCCCATGTATTTGTATAAATGACCTTTGTGTTTAATAGGAGGGGGATAGAGAGGATCTGGAGAGAAGAAGGATAGGTTGAATATATCATACCCTGTATTACTGTATATTTTCCAGATTAATATAATACTTTACGTCTACTGAATTTGATTAAGTAACTCATTTCGTAGTTGAAGGGGTTGTGAGTAAGGGAGGGCCCCCTTTACTCACAATGCCTATAGATGCAGATTTGTTTTATTTCCATTTATTCTTGTCATGCATCTATAGAATTAGTACATAGTTTACAGTTCTCTTTTTTAATTTGTAATAGCTTGTGAATGATGGTTAAATGTGAACTTATTTGATTAATGATTTGGAATGTTTTAATAGGCTTTCATTTATGTTATGCAAAGTGTGAATTGAGATAATTGCTATTTTTTGGGTTTGTATCTTTTCTTCATCTACGTCAACAATTCTAGGTGTTGTAAAGAGATGAATTATCTACTTCAGAGCCTTTACTTCTAAGTGTTGATGAGGAAGAGAGTTCTTGAAGTTGTGTGTGTGTGATTTTATTTAGAACAACACTTATAGTATTAGCCTGCATATATTTGTGCAACATATCACAAGCTACTTACCCCTGGTCGATCATTTATGTTTGTCAAATTATAAGTCTATAATTTTCCCAAACAATGGTAATTGGTCCATCATATTGGATGGGACTCCTACACCAAACAGTGTGAGGTCTAGTTGGGACATCATACTAGGGAGATCCCCTGAATGTTGGCGGATCCAACACCGTCAACAGAAGGTTTAACAAAGATGTTGAAATTATGCAAGCGGTGGTGGGGGTTATAATATCCAAGATAGAAAACAAGGTGGAGAGCTCTGAGTTCAAGTTGGAGACTACAATTGTTTCAGCGTTAAAATAAATTATTGGCCTCAATGAAAGTGGTGAATAGGATATGGTGATTGGTGAGGGTGTGGATCTCCCTCCAATGTTTCCCGATCAGTAGGAGTTGCAGCCGGAGCAGGGGTAGCAAGGAGCAATGGAACCATTCTAGAAAGAGGAAGAAAACAAGACTGTTATGGAAAAACTCAACCATAACAGTGCGGAGGAAATTAAGTAGTTAATTTCATAGTAATAGGTAGATTATGTTATGTAGGTATGTAATTATTAATGGGGTATTTTGGAGATATTACAAGAAAAATGACGTGGTAACTCTAGAAAATGAATTACTGCATCCCCAAAGATACTAGTTAGAGAAAACATTTAGGACTCTAGAAATTTTTATGCTTTTAAATGTAATGGCACTAGCCAAATTTTAGTTTGATTAATAAAATTATACCCATTCCTTTAAAAAAAATAACATGTGAAAATGATGCATGTCCAACAGTGGACATAAGTAAAAATGATAAATCATGTACAAATGATATAAATAAAAAAGATGAATTATGTAAGACAAAATGATAAAAGTCAATATGATACATCATGTCCAAATTATATAAGTCAAATGATACATGTAAAAAAGATAAACCTCAATAATATGGTATAGAAGGTTGTGAAAAAGATATATATGATAGTAACAATGAAAATGAACATCGTAATAATACATCAAAAATGATCCATGATATAGTCTATAAGATCATGAATGTCACTAGCTACTACTAACAACTTCCTCATGATCATCATCACCATAGTGAACATGATCATGATCATCATATTTTGTATCAACATTATCCTCATTGTCATCTGTATCTATGTCATCATGAGCATCATCTACCATCTCAGCATCGGACCCAACATGATCTAGATCTATGTGATGAGGATCATTCAAATCTTTTGGAAGATCCTTGTTCTACAAGAAATCATTTTGAATGAAAAAATATTATTTATTTCATGAAATAACTAATTTCTCTATTATATATCTAATATTACAACATATGAAATGAAACAATAATCATATTACATCACATCAAAGTGCACATATGATAATAAAATTTCAAATAGGTTTCAACTAATATGTTGTAACAATGGATTTTGTAAAAATAAGCCATTTCATCTTGCTTGTCAAAGCTTGAAAGTGGGTAGACAAAGAGGTGTTTTTTCCACCAAAGACTACACTAGCACTTAGGGGATCAAGAAAACAAATCGAGAAGCACAAACGTAGGTAACAAAATATTAAGAAGTAGATGTTGTAACAACATATGTTGTAAATGTAGATATTGTAACAACATATGCCATAATAACATGTCAATGTTAAATCTATTGAAAATGATGTAACAATTGATGTTGTAACACCCGACACTATTGAAAATGCTAAAACTATTGTAAAATTTGATGCTATAACAACTTCTATTATTGTAACTATTGAATTAGTGACCATTATAATGGATGTTGTGACAATAGATGGTGTAACAACGAATGTTGTAACACTGGATGTTGTAATAGTAGATGTTGTAACAATAGAGGGGGTAGAAATTCATTTCATATTTATTTTCAAATCTTGAAAGTAGGAACCTATAGAGGTGTTTCTACCAGCCAACACTACACCATCATTTGGGGGATCAAGAAAACAATTTGAGAAGCACAAACATCGGTAAGAACAGATTGAGAAGAAGATGTTATAAAAGCAGATGTCATAACAACATATGTTGTAATAGTAGATTCCATAATAGATGTTGTAACAACAAGCCATTTAATCTTGTTTTTGAAAGCTTGAAAGTGGGCAACCAAAGTGATGTTTTTTCCACCCAACACTTCACCAACACTTGGGGATCAAGAAAACAAATTGAGAAGCACAAACATAGGTAACAACAGATTGGGAAGAAGATGTTATAACAGTGGATGTTGTAACAATAGATGTTGTAATAACATATGCCATAACAACATGCCAATGTTAAATATGATGAAAAAATTTAACAATTGATGCAGTAACATGCATTACTGTTGAAAATGTTGAACTGATGTAAAATTCGGTGCTATGACAACTGGTACTATTAAAACTATTGAAATAGTGACCATTACAGCAGATGTTGTAATAATTGAGGGGGTATAAAATCATTTCATATTGCTTTTAAAATCTTGAAAGTGGGCATCCAAAGAAGTGTTTCTGCCACTCAACACTACAAATTGAGAAGCATAAATCTTGGTAACAATCGATTGAGAAGTAGATGTTATAACAACGAATGTGTAATATCAACCAACCCATCATATTGTCAGAGTAATGGTGTAAAACATATGTATTTATTTTTTTCCTCTGAACTCTACTTGACTTCCCAACTAGTCATAAGGTGCTCACAACTAGAGTTGTCACTCTACATGCTTATATATATATATAATATATATATATATATATACTTATATATATATATATATATATATATCGATTGGGCCCTTCCAAATACAATGACCTTTTCTCACCATATCAATCCATCACCGCCCTATCAAGGGGTTCCTCTCTGACCAATAGCAGGACTTTCGGGATGGCGTGCCAGTGAACTCATCCTGGATGACACCGTCTTGATCGATCCCATAGTTGTGCCACACAATCCTCAAGGGTAATATTCCAGGTTCATATCTCTGATCCATGTCATCACTTCCTCATCCAGTTGCATTAAACGAAAAACCAACCCACGCCAATGAAGAGTCTCCTTGGATATGGTTTGGATCGGTGTAAGGTTTTCTCAAATTTTTGTTATAAGTTTAAGGTTTCCTCCTACACAGTAGTGAGCTTGCCTTCAATCTATGCCATGGTTTGACTAAGGGATCTTGACCCTACCTTAAGAAATGTATCAAACGGTGATCTTTATGACTATCATAAGAGAAATTCTCGACCCAACCATAATTTCCTTGAGCTGGTTATTTTGACCATGGCTCTTTCTCAAAGGTCCTCCAAACCTCTTGATCAATGCTAGTACTAGATGTCAAAGTTGATGTCTTGTTAAGGTGCCATATGGTGGTACCCCTCCTAAGTTTGAGCCAATCAAAGTCCAAGGTGTTCCTTTCCCTTTTCATTCTCCTTTATCTGATAGGAAATCCCATACATGTTGGCATAAGTATTTTTACAGTCCTTACCTACCACTAAATACATGTGAAATATTAAAAGGTCTTCACCTCGCCTACCACACGCTAGAGGTTACAGGCTTCAAAGCATTTCTGTAAGAAGCTCTGTGGTGATATGCAGATACTTTCGTAGTCAAGCTAGATACACCTTGATGCAAGTAGAAGATATCTAGGTTGCTTATAATGCAAGGTTAGAGAAACCTTCTTGCACGAGTTTAAGTTATTCCTACACTTAAAGGGAGGATAACCCTTCCAGCGTTGACTCAATGCATTTTTCACAGGATCAAGGGATTATAGCCCGGTGAAGGAACATCCTGTATATGTACAAACCCATCCAAGTAAGTGATCTCTTACGTACTTATTTTATGTTAATAAAATGGGTCTTTGTGCCTAATGTTCTAGGTTTTTATTCTATATCCTTATGGATCCTTCCACTTCCTATGGCATGCCATGACATATTTGTATTACTTACATATCCAATGTTAATCAATATGAATGAGAATTTACCCCAATATAGGATTTTGGTTTAGGAACATAACTCATGTTAGTTTATTGTATACAACATTACACATTTCATTGCAAAGTATATGTTCTGCACTGCGGTAATGAGCATTTAACACAACACTTCATTCCATTGCAGATGCATACACTAGTTCAACTTGTTTATCAACACTGTTCATTTCAGAGGTGTGACATATGCGTTTATGTATGAATTTATTTATCATAGATATAAAGTTATCTTTTCATAGAGAGGCATCCACATGCTCATCACATTAACAATGATCTTACAGTCCAAAAAGATTCCAAACCATTTCAACTAGAAATGCATCATAAGTTCATTATCTAAGCAACACAAATAGATACATGTCTTCAAAGTTGCATGGAAACTAAGCTTTGGACAAGTACTCTACACCCCACCATAGATAACTGCAACCACACTTACTTACAACTATCAACCCTGAGCCAAATTCAAGATTTTGTAGGGAGTGTCTTTCTTAAGGTATTAGAACATCAACTGCCAATGGAAACAAGGAATCCAAAGGTCCTCTTCCTCAATCCCACCAGTTGATGCTCCCATCTTTTTAGCATAGGTATTCGAGAGGTTCTTGTCTCACCCTAAGTTCATACACACTGATTCACTCCCTTACAGGGAGTCCATGATCCATTGTAACAGTAATGTAGTAACCAAAGTCTTTAATCAAGTCTTATTTTTATGTTGTTGTAGTATTAGCCTATTCCAAAGTTGTCTAGGGCTCTAGAGCCTTCTCTATCAACCCATAGCATCCATGGGACCCAAGCTATTACAGGGATCCATAGAATACATCCTAACCCATAGCCTCTAGGGACCCAAGCTGTTACAAGGCTCCAGAGACTTTGTCAATCCACAAACTCTAGGGACCCAAGTTATTACGTTGCTCCAGGGATCTTATCTCAACCCACAGCCTCCACGGACCAAACCTGTAATAGAGCTCCAAGGATCCTATCTCAACTCACAGCCTCTAGGGAACCCCAAACTATTACAGGGCTCCAAAAACTACCATCTCAGCCCAAAACCTCCATGGAAGTTGAGAGCCAATCCCCTTCTCTTATCTTCTCTATTTTTTTGTTACTTGAATTGTGTCTCCTCTCTCCTTCGACATGAATTCAAATACCATGTCTTGCCTTCTTTTCCTAACTCACATTTAGTTCTTTTTCCTTTCTTTATTGCACTACACAGTTCCCCTCTTGGTTTCTTATAATTTTTCCTTGTGAAGGTTCCCAAGTGCATGGGCCTATGTACATTCCTTGCATTTCATTCAATTTTAAGAACCAATTCATTAATTCACGCAACAACCAACTTTTAATGGTTGTCTTAAACATTTCAGATTTTCTCCACAAGAAAACCTCAACCACCCAAGCAAGCAATCATCCTCCCTAGATTTGGAATCTATTTCCCTTTTACTCGGTCCCTTTTTTTTAATTTCACATATTTGTGAAAAATATTTACAATGCATTTTATGATAGAACCATGGGTGGGGTTGTAATAGGATGTTGTAATAACAGATGATGTAACAACAAATTCTATAACAACTATCAATGTTAAATCTGTTGAAAATGTTGTAACAGTTGATGTTGTAACACCCATTACTATTAAAAATGTTAAAATTTCTATAGAAGTTGATTCTATAACAACTTCTATTATGGAAACTACTAAAAAATGATCATTACAGTAGATGATGCAGCAATAGATTCCATAACAACTATCAATGTTAAATATGTTGAAAATGATGTAATAGTTGATGTTGTAATACCCATTCAGATCCCTTCAACCTAGTAGTATCACCATTGTTCAGCAATTTGAAGAAGTATTTCTTAAAAGATAGTGTTGTAGCTATTTGATCAATTTCTTTCAAAAAAAAAATCTAACATATATATACATACACAAAAATAAAAGGGAGATATAGGGACTCTTTGAGCCAAGTTTTTTGAAAAATTTGTGTTATATATACACTACATTTCCACACTCACGTAAAGGGATGGTCAATGTTTCCTTTCAATGTTGAGTAGATAAATGTAGTAAAGGTGTTGAAGATGAAATGGCTATGGGGAATGAGACTAGAGCCAACTCCAGGTGGAGCATAAGGATCAACAAGAATGGCATCAGTGTAATTGCAACTAGTAGCAATGACTCTCTAGTTGCAAGAAGTGGTGAAAGGGGATATTCCCTTTGTCTATGTCACTTCTTGAAGAAATGGTTGTGTTTGAGGCTCACATGTAGAATAGCTAGGAGATAGAGAGTTAATTCCACCCTAGGCTTAGGTCTCTAGGTCAAAACAAGTCAACAACTTGTGGTGCAAGAAATAACTTGACTTTAGTCTAGGAATGAAGTCAAGGAAGGTGACTTAGAAGTGACCTAGGGCTGTCCTAAAGGGTTACTATAGGTAAGCAACAAAACTATAAGCTGACTATTCATTACAACTTCTATAGGGTAAACACTTTTCATATAGATGATTGTTACAAATTGTTTTTTCTTGCCTAATAATTTCAAAACATATTCAACGTAGAGTTTGCTAGGGCTAGTAATTAGGGGTTAAAGTTAAAATCAAGATAATCCATTGAATCTATGAATTGGAATTAGTCACTTATCAAATTGGGCATGATCAACCTCTATTCACTGGTGAACCTATGGATTTTATATGTTGCAATCCATACTGATGTTGGAATCCAAATGGAATCTAAATGGAATTTAAAATCTAAATCTAAATCTAACAATTATTGGTACAAATGAAGTTTAAATTGACAGTTGCTCGAACATCTGACCCCACTGAGATAATTTCAGCTATTAGATTTCAATATAAATCCCCACCTTATTTTCATGTGTCCAAGCTTTAGATAGAGAAATTTACCAATAATGACACATGCGAGGAGAAAACACTTTGCGGGAAGTGATCAAAGAACAAACTATGGAGCAGTCAGTATGACAAAACATTTTGGTTACACCTCCAATGAAAGAAAAGGAACTTAAGAGGACATAACAAAAATTATCAAAGTCATAAATGGAACAATTCAGAGCATACAAGAGAAAGAAGACAAACAATATGGAGGGATCAATATCAAAACTGCCTCATCAAACATTTTTTTCATCGGCGACTATTTTGTTTCATGTGAGTCTCTTTTCAGAATGCAAGAATTGGATCCAATGGCAAAACAATATTCTCCTTCTAACCAAAACATATTTTCTGAGTTTTTGAAAATGAAGAAAAAGAATGAGGCTTTGAAGGCATTAACTTATACTGAGCTCTGGAAGAAAAATTCTTCCAGTAAAAATAGGTTGCTTTTAGCTCTCCATACTGAAAAGGGTGAATTTAAGTTAGCATTTCTTAACCCTAAATTTTCTTCTCCTAGAGTTGTTGGATTTTATAAGACTTTTGTTGTATCTTTTAATACTTAAAATATCCATCCTATAAATCAAATTGATATGCATAGACAAACTAGTGAGATGATCTATTCTCTATCACTATTTCTACTTCAAATGCATCAAAATTGTAGAATTCTTTGAGTACTACTATAGTATAACTTAAAATGGAAAATACATATTCTCTAGTGAAGGATGTTAGGATCAAATCACTATAAAACCTTGTAATTAAGTTAGGTTTGGATCCCAAAAATGTGGATGCAACTCAAGAGATTGTTAAGAATAAAAATGAATATTCAAACACATAGAAGATAGTTGAAGCTGCCCACAATAGAGCATCCCGAAACACATGAAATTGGGGAATTAGAGAAGGAGAATGAAACTTTATTATCCTATCTAATTGAATAAAACTTGTAGATTCATAAAATGAAAGAAAGGATGGAAGATTTGTTAAAAGAGAAGGCCCAAACTGACAGTGTAGTGATTCTAAAAAGAGAAATAGATTCCATAGAAGATATTACTACAAAAAGTCTATCATAGGCATTATCTTCTCTTAAACTAAAGGATTTTGGGATTGGAAGATTGAAATAAAATTTGGATAGAGCTAAGATGAACAAAAATGAATAATACAATGCCTTAGTCAAGGAAAAAAATAAAAAAACAAATTTACATAAGAAATTAGAACAATATTTGAGCAATTCTAACAATATTCAATGTTTATCACAAGCCAAAGAACAAATTTGGATAGAAATTATGTCATATGTGTATGATATTTGGAAGTCTATGGATATTATTGTATAACATGAGGAGTTGATTGAAGTAGCCAAATAATCTATCAATGACATCAAAATACAATTGGGAAATAAACCTAGACAAGAAAGTGATATAATAAAATCTATAAAGACAAGGTCTAGAGAAGAACTTGAAGAGAGAGGTCTTCCATCTTTTAAGACTTCATATGGCCAGATGGTAACAGAAGACCAATACGAAATATTATTGAACATAGAGGCACGTGACAAGACAAATTTTGTTGGAATCATGAGAGATATTAGCAGGTAGAATCTACTTCAAATGATAGATGATGATCTTTTAATTAGCTACGAAATCAAACACTTGTTCATAGTAAAACCTTCTTTTGAGAAGTATATTGATGTTGATGAATTGTACAAATAAATGATGGATCTTAGTTACCCAAAAAATGAATAATGGGACAAACTTGTCAAAATTGTTCAATAAATTTAGCCTATTAATGCAAAATAGTACCATCATGTCACATCTATTAAGCATTTCTAGCAACAAGAACATAGCAGTTTCAAATACATTAAACCTAAATGCAGAAATCAAGTGCAATTGAAGACATTTTTGGAGCATATTTTTTAGTAGTTTTCTATTTTTAGTTAAAATAAGTGTTGCAAATATCTCAATAGCATCCCCATTTTATCTCGAAATCATTATTTTTTGGCCTAGCTGATGTTTGCCGATTTTTACTGATATTTTGATGATATATTGTTTTTGTCAATGTTTGCAATTTTTATCGATAGTTTCCTTATTTTTATAGTTTTTTTGTTTTCTGGATCCTTGTCGATTTTATCCTGACGTCAATGTTTGCAATATTGGTTATAATTTATTTAAACATTATCCAAAGATTTGGATAAATAATACTTCGAATGTAAATCTTTTAAGAGACAGGATATTTTATATAAGACTCTTATATACCTTATTTTTTAATAAGAAAGGATTAATACCTCGAGCAAGTTTTTGTAATATTGTTGTAATACTTTCAATTTGGATATAATCAAAGGCTTATGGTTTTCACTCATGTCAACAATTATGTACTTGTGATTTATTCTTGTAATTTCATAGTCTGTTTCTATAGATATTGAGAATAGTATAGGACATTGGGAAGGGTTAGATTGAGTATTAATCTCCCTAACATCCCTCTACAAAGTTATTTTCATAGTTAAGTTATAATTTGAATAATCTATTTAATTTACTGCCTAGAAATATTTAGATTGTTGCTTCTATATTGTACTTGGATATATTTGTGTTGACTATAGAGGTTGATCGGTATGTCTCTGCTATTATTAGATGATTACATTTTCAAGGGGAATGTTTAGCCTTCTAAATTCCTCTTTCAATTCATCTCAATTCCTCATATTGATACTTTGGCTCAGTTCTTTAGCCAAGGATTGTCTACAAAGATAAAACATGGAGGATCAAGAAAACAAATTAAGAAGCACAAACATAAGTAATAGCGGATTGAGAATAAAATGTTGTAACAACGAATGTTGTAACAATAGATTCCATAAGAACATGTCAATGTTAAATCTGCTCAATATGCTGTAAAAATTGATGTTATAACACTCATTATTATTGAAAACGTTGAGACTATTGTAAAAGATGATGTTATAACAACTTATACTATTGAAACTATTGAAATAGTGACCATTACAATGGATGTTGTAACTTTTATGCCCCTATACCAATAGGTGTCATATATCATGATTGACTTGGTTTAGCTTTGAAATATGTTCATACCTTTACTTGTTGCAAAGGTTTTCCACATTTGTAAAAAATCAAAAAATTAAAAAATGTAAAGAGGGTATACCCTAGAAAAATAATAAAAGGGGAAAAAGAATAAAGAAAAGGTCAAAAAATGAAAGAAAATGAACCCCAACAAAAAGAAAAGACCATGAAAGTATGCAAGCCTAAATGCCACTACTATTTATTTTATGTCCAGTAATGATTGTTTGCAACTTGTTACCTATGCCACAATCCATGGTAACCAAATAGTTTAACCTTGGTTATTTCATGTTTTCAATTTCATGTTTTAGAAATAGAGAATAAATATCTGACCAAACAGTGTAAACTTGGAAGATAAGTAGATAGGTAGAGTGAAAAAAGGACCTCAATAGTTTAATTTGAGCCCTTGGATGTAATAAATGTAGACTTAGATAGGCATCACCATGTAAAAGAAAAAAAAGTTTGATAAGAGTTTGCCAGTCTAAGTGCACCCTAATAAAGAAGTGAAAATTTTAGGATAAAGTAGGTAGGGTAAGTAGATGATGGTTGCAAAATAAATGTGTGGTGAATGATAAGTTAAATGTTTAAATCTTTTACTTTCATCACTAGGCAAAGGCATGTATCACATGGAAAGGCACATCCACATTCAAAATCAAAATAATTAACTTCCATATTCATTCCCCTAAAATCTTCACTAATTCCCTAAGTGCTAAAGGTAGTTGCCAGAGTTAGAGAGGCTCAGAGAATTTCTCTGACTTTGGGAGGGACTAGACCCTCGGCCCAATAATTGGGAATGCATAAAGTACTTAAGTCCCTTTCATCAACCTTACCCCCCCATAAGATCACTCATTCCTTTGATAAAACTTTTCCTAAGTAAAATCCAATTTTACTTAGGGAAATTGAAATAAATCTGCATAAAAACCCTTTTATACACTTTAGCCTAAGTAATATGTTATATGATGAAATATTTTTGGAAAACATTGGACTTAAAACTTTCCCATTAATTTTGGTCATATTAACCACTAATGTTTTAATATATAATTCCCCTAAAAAAAAAACCTACCCACGCCCGTATTATATTATTATACAGAACCCTAAATCATTATATATCCCACCCCTCGGTTAAATCTAACCATAAAACAATCCTTCCACTCATTCTCCCATAAGAGAGGTGATGTAGAGGCTACAACCACAAGATTTTATAGATTAATCTCTACCGAAATGAAAGAAACTATGAACTTTGATTGCTCCCATGGCATAATGTGTTGATAGAGGAGGATGAACTAATAGCCAAACTTGACACGAAGGAAGGGAGAAGGAGCACGGGAGCAAGGATGAATGATCAAAGCTCAGTGCTTGCAGGGGACATCTGAATACCCATGAAGGGTGGACGAGGATGGGGTGCCACTCCCTCCTACAAGGAGGCCCTAGCCAGTAGGGGGAAGAAGCCTCTAGAAGATGTTAGGGAAACAAGGGTGGAAGGAAAGAAGAGCACGGAAGCGAGGACAGAAGAACACACAGAAAAGGATCACAATCGCATAAGAGATAAAGAGGTAGAGGAAAAACAACACAAAACTAAAGACAAGAAGCACGAGGGACCCTGCAAACCCAAATCAGATATAACTCCTAGATTGATTTTAAATAATCCGGAGCTGCAGACTTACAGGGAACATATGGGGACATATGCTATCATCTGCAAGTTTATGGGACTATGGCCCACTGAAAAATCTCTACAATCATGGATCAAATACCACTAGACACCTAAAGGGAACATAGATCTTCACCTTGGGTCTAAGGGTTTCTTTACGGTGGTGTTCACAAATATTGATGACAAGGACAGAATATTTGAAGGAGGGCCCTACTTCTATGCTGCTGCAGGACTCTACATGAGACCTTGGGTTATGAATTTTGTTCCAGAAAAGGAGACTTTTACTTTAGTTTGGGTTAGGGTAAGACTCTACTCTATACCTCTTGATTACTGGCAAAATGAATCATTAGAGGCCATAGGAAATAAATTAGGACACTATGTGAAAGCCTCTGAAGCCACTAGAAGGGGAAAATATACTTCCTTTGCTAGAATTTGTGTGGAAATGGACCTATCAGGGGCTCTACCAGAGGAGATAATCTTGGAAGTTTTTGATGAAGAATGTGTACAAACAGTATATTATGAACATATTCCATTCAGATGTCGCAAATTCTATGAACATGGACATCTTTTTAGAGACTGTCCGCTCAACAAGGAAACAAGCAAAAGAAAAGGCAATACAGTGAAAGAAGCAGATAGATTTTAGAAAGTGGTTAACCGAAGTAAAGGATTTAAGAGAGGTCCGAATAATCAATAGCAAGAAGAACAACAGTTCAGGCAAAATAGTTTCCAAGGGCTTCAGGAAGAGGAAGGGAATACCAAAGAAGAACAAGCAATGGAGGGGAGCTCTGTAGAAAAGGAGGTAGGGAAAAACCCAGTACAAACACAAAATGATGAGTACTAGAAAGAAGCCACCATGAGTGATGTGGAACAAGAAATGGATCAGGAAATGACCCAGAGTGACATGAAGATGGAGGATCACGAACTACAGGAAATTTTGGAGAAAGAGAATCTAGATCAAGAAGGCTTCCTAGAACAAGGAACCAAAGAGGGAGTGGCTTCGTTACCTCAAGAGGAGTTCCACAGAGTACAGCAGCTATTCATCTAGAAAATACAAAACAAAGGATCTGAAAATCTTAGGATGAAGGAAAAACAAGGTAAAGAAGGAGTGAAGGCTATGAAAGACACACCAGGATTAGCACCAAGAATCCCAGGAAAAAAAAGAGGCCAGAAAAAACAGAACGAGTTGTTGATGGAATGTGGGAAGATAATGATAGATTCAGGTAAGATGAAATACCTAACCATCTACTCCTTTAAAAATCTTTGATAATGAAGTTCACTTCTTGGAATATAAGAAGGTCTAGGCAGTAAAAGAAAACAAAGATTATTAAGTAACAGAATGAAACAAGCGGCCCCGGATGTGATCTTCATTCAGGAGACTAAATTTTCCATTCAAAAGATAAAAGAGATTCATAGTAAATGGCTCAACAGATTTGAGTTTTTGGAGGTCAAAGCAGAGAATACAGCTGGAGGTATTCTTATGCTCTAGAACCCTCAAAATATTGACATGATAGATGCAGAAGCACCTAGAAATTATCTTTCAGTGGTCATTCAACCAGTGGGTGATAAAGAAATGTACTTGGTTCCAAATGTGCATGGCCCCCAAAGGATGGAGAGTAAACTCTTGTTACTTGACTCACTGAAGGATCTTAGGGAACATCATGCAAAAATCCCCTAGATCCTGGGGAGGGATTTCAATATGATAAAAACGTTGTCGGCAAAAAAAGGAGGAACTAGAATTCTAACCAAAGATTCTTGTGCTTTTCACACCTTCATAGATAGTATGTAGCTCATGGATATCACCATGAATAATGGTAGCTTTACTTGGAACAATAGAAGAGGAGGAGAGTCTCATGTGGAATCCAAACTAGACAGATTTATAATTTCAGAAGATCTTATGATCAAGGACAAGGACATAGTTGCAAGTGTTCTTCCCTTTGGAGGGTCAGATCACTGGCCAGTTCAGCTAGACATTCAGGGTATTGGAAAACCCAACAACAAACCTTTTAGATTTGAAAATATCTGGCTCTCCCACCCAGACTTCTATAAAAACATTGCTATATGGTGGACTGAGGATTTGGATATTCAAGGCACGAGAATTTTCCTTCTTCAAAAAAGACTCAAACACATTAAACTCCAGCTCAAGGAGTGGAATAAAAAGGATTATGGCAACATTTTTGAAGAGAAATAAATTGTTGAAGGAAAAATGCATAAACTCAACCAAACCTTGATTACAGAGGGTTTTGATAAGGAGAAAAATGAATTGGCAACTAAATATCATCAAGATTGGGAAAACTTATGTAAGCAAGAGGAAATTTTTTGGAGGCAGAAATCCAAAGTGCAATCGCTAAAAGAAGGAGATTGTAACACCGGATTCTTCCACAAGACCACTATGGCGAACAGGGCTCACAACAGGATTTATACTATTAAGGACAAGAAAGGTAACATGTTCAACACACGTGAGGAAATCAAAGTTGAACTGGTTCAGCACTTTCAGGGCATTGCTCAGGAAGCATGCACTAATAGAGATCAATCTATCAGGGAGATTACTAGACATATACCTAAGCTAGTTTCCTCAGAAGACAATTTCAACCTCAACAGACCATTGTCGGAAGAGAAGGTCAAGGAGGTCCTTAAAGAGATGCAAAATGGCAAGGCACTAGGTCCTGATGGGTTCAATGTTGACTTCTTCAAAGCTTGCTGGAATATAGTGAAACAGTATATTCTGAGTGTGGTGGAAGACTCTAAGAGGGATAAAACTATCTTGAAAGCGCTTAACACCACCTTTATCGCCCTGATTCCTAAACAGGATGTAGCCCTAACTCTGCATAGGTTTAGACCCATTGCCTTGTGCAAAGTGGTCTATAAAATTGTCTCCAAAGTGGTTGCCAATAGACTCAAACCCCTTCTTCCTACTCTAGTGGCAGAGGAACATTCAAGATATGTGGAAGGAAGACAAATACTTGACAACATCATTCAAGCTGAGGAGGTAGTTCACTCTCTGACAAACAATAAGAAAGC
>APFE030214137.1:85062-139434 GCA_000404065.3 Pinus taeda | reverse complement strand
GCCACCACTCATTCACCCTCAGGCTGCTGAAGTGATTGAGAAGAAATATGAAGAAGAGCTTATGGACCTGGTCCTTAACCTAAATGAGCAACTAAAAGAGACAGAGCAAGAATTAGATAAAACACTACAAAATAGGTAGAGTGAGTCAACCACACAACCTCAAAATGTAGTGCTAATGGTTTCTACAGCGGTCCCTTCTACATTGGCAACTGCTTTAGAACCAAATGTCCTTTTGGCAACAGCTGCAACTATAGAAGCAACAAGTACAGGTACATCATAGGCAAGAACCTCAAATCAGATTTTAGAAGAGTTGATAAAGTCCATGGAGGAAATGAAGCTCGTCACTAAACTGCAAAAAGTAAAATCGAAATTCATTACTTTAGAGCAAAAATATGATGTATCAAAATTCAATTTTGCAGAAGAGATGAGAGAAAACAAAGGCTTGACCCAACAGATTAAAACACTAGAAAAGGCCCTTACATTTGAAAAGAATTTGACTGATATCAGAAAGATATTATGAACCAATATCATTGATTCCATCAATGATATTTGGTCATCAATTCATATCATTTTTGAAAAAATTGACTTAGTGAAAGTTGCTCTTCAAGAGATCAAGAAAACCAGGGAAGAACTAGGAGGGAAGCCTAAAGAAGCTATCAGATTAATAAACTTTCTAAACAGTAGAAACATGCATCAGTTGGAACAAATAAACATTGAGGATAGGACTGCTACCATCCTCGAAATAAAGAAAGTATTGACCAAAGGGAGTCTAATGCAAGGGGTAGAACACAAATGTCAAAATATGCAGGAAGACATAGATGAGTTCATGGAGAAATTTGGCATATTACAAAGTAAAGGACTCCCAAGTGCTTTAGTCATCAATCTCAAGCTAATGTTTTAGGATGATTATGTCAACAAATTACATCAGTAAGCTAACAGTCAGGTCAGTTCATTTGTAGTCAAGGCACTGCCGACAGGGAGAGTTCTCTATGATGGTTTGGAGAACCTTTTTTACATTGAGCATGAAGTGAAGCACTTATTCCCAGTGCAACCAAATTTTGTAAAATATACAGAAGCAGTAGAAATCTACAGAAAATTGACAAGCACAAGAATATCAAGAGATGATTGGTGGACCAGCATGATAGACATCTTATGATTTACCATGGTAAAAATGAAGTAAATTGAAGTATTTACCATAGTAAATTTTGGTAAAAAATGATGAATGATGGTAAAACAAGTAAAGAGTATCAGTGAAAAGCTAAAATCAATCATCCAGCACAGAATTATGAGCAAGACAACAAGATTCATATTCATAGGACCTGCCTCCAGCTCCTTCAACAAAAACAGGGACAATAACAATTAGTGCACATTCAATTTCTACTTTCGAGACCATCTGTCTCTATATTCATGTAAAAGATATTTATTTTCCTAGAATGTATCTCTCTTAGTTAGGAGATATTTTGATGTAAATTTTGTATAAGTACTTCCCTATTCGAAGTACTAAAGGTGGATTCTTAGATATTTCTATAGACAAATTACTTTTTGAATTGAAGTGTTGTTGAACAACTTTTTGTATGGCTCGTTGGAACAAAGTAACAAAGAAAAGGACTCTTACAGGATACCTGTGTCAAATGAGAAACAAATAAGTATTATATATCTTGTGTTTTTATAGTTTTTCTAGTTTAATAATTATTCATATGTGTTTCATATCTTAATGATAAACGAAAAGTTATATTTCAGAAAGATATTTACTGCATTATGTCTTTAAAATCGTTTGCATTCTTAATGTTTTCTTCCAGGCTATTATAGGTAGGGAATTCTTAATTGCTCCCTGCTTTCATAGTTTATCACTATGACCATTTAACAAAGAATACTTAATTGCTTTTTGTTAATGAGCACCCACTTCCCCTCATCTTAGACTTTGTTGAAGGATTCTTGACTGCCCTTCCTCCCTATTCAAGACCATTCTACCCATTTTAAGATACCATTTGTCTTTTGTTTAGCTATCTTGCCCTGTGAAATTTCACCTATGTTAAATCAACCTGATCCAGTTAACCCATCATTCAATTGACACCATAGCCCAATGCCCTGAAATACCTTGTTCTATCCATCTACTCTCAAATTCCACCACCAAACAAAATCAAAACCCCCCAAGCTTTCATAACTAGCCTAATATCCCATAAAACAAACCTAAATCATAAAGAGAGAGCCCTCTCTGAGTACAAATTGGCTAGATTATATACTTAAAAGATTGGTTTGTGGTTACCTCAGACCCCTTTCCTTCTTCCTATAACTTCTAAGGAAAATATAAGTGATAACATAGTGGTGACCATACTAGGGAGAACTAACATTTTCTTCACAATATTTTTATAGGTTTAGATCTGATCTATGATGGTGGATAGTGATCAGACACACAAAAGTTAAAATCATCCACCTGGTGCCTCTAAATCAATTCCAAAATCAAGACTCCACTGGAGGAATGAACCTGAGATAATTGTATGAAAAGGTCAGGCTTTTAACTTTGATTGTTATCCGAGACGTTATGTTCTTTCTCATCAAGAAAATATTTCAATATATATAGTATTTTAGGGAAGATCGTAGATTAGTTTTTAATTATTTTCTTTTGGAAATTGTAAATATAAAATATCCTCGCACATTTGAGCATCATTATTTTGACTCTTTTGATGATCATTTTCCAATCAAGAAGCCCCAAACAATCAAGACTCCATTGTTCAAAGATCCAAAGCTTCAAATTTCAGAGAAATTCCACAGCTAAATAATCCATATTCCAAAGCATTAATAGTGAGACAGGATGACCGGGTTTGTGGAAAATCTTTCATTTGATGAAATTTTAAATGAATTCAGGGACGAGTTATCAAAATTTCAGCTTGATGAATATTTTTTAAGAGTTGTGTTTATAATTGTCAAAATAAGAAGATACTCTCATGAAACTAAAATGTGTTTTCTTAATTTAGTTGTTGAAAAATAGGAAAATGAAATTAAACTTTTGCATTCTCAAATTCAGTCATATAATTTCCGAGATCCTAAAGAATTCTTACAAAATCCTCCTTCTCCAAATGAAAAGGAAATTGTACTGCCTTTTGATTTGCAGATTGAGAATGATTATGCTTTCGAGAGCAAGAGTGAAGAACTAGTTTTAGGATTTAGTATTGAGGATATAGCTGATCAGTTAGACATTGAAGGCCTAGAAGAAACTATCATACTTTATGCTTTTGTTGATCCTATAGCAGATTATATGGAGGTTCTTCTCAACTCAAATTCTTTAACATGTTTCCTCTATGAGGACCAAAAACATCAGAAATGGCCTTTATATATCACAATTTTGATTATGTGCATACATGATCAAATTATGCTTCTGACTTAACTAACAATCAGTCAAGCAATTCATTTGTTTATGCAGTTGCTTGATTGGCTTCATTGGCATTTTTGTATTATTTAAATCAACTTGATTCTCAAACAATATAGAGTAGGTAGGATTTAATTAGATTATGAAATAAATCCTAAAAGATTTGAATCCAATCAAAAGGCCCTAAGATCTTGATGATTTACTAATTTGGTTTGCAGGTTGCAGCACCTTTTAGTTTCAGGACAGATCTCAAAGTTGTGCAGGAAAAGTTTTAAAAGGTTTTTAATAAAAAGACCAAGGCTGAAGATTCCTACCTAAGTGACAAGATGCTCAAGTGGGATTCAAGAAAGGAGAATAAAGGTTTGGTGTTGATTGGATAGTAAGATTTTGGATTTGAAGCCCAAAGGGAAGGCCCTAAGCTCTAGAAGCATTACTGTCATACATACAAATAAAGAAGCAGGAAAAAGGAGATTTGCAGAGCATAATCACAGTTTTTCAAAGGTCATTGATCTACTATTCTTGAATTTCCCTAGCAAAAGTCATCATCAAGTGGAGCCACAGTTATGCCCCTATACTAATAGGTGTCATATGTCATGATTGACTTGGTTTAGCTTTGAAATATGTTTATACCTTTACTTGTTGCAAAGGTTTTCCACATTTGTAAAAAATAAAATTAAAAATTAAAAAATTAAAAAATGTAAAGAGGGTTTACCCTAGAAAAAGAATAAAATGGTAAAAAGAATAAAGAAAAGGTCAAAAAATGAAAGAAAATGAACCCCGACAAAAAGAAAAGACCATGAAAGTGTGTAAGCCTAAATGCCACTACTATTTACTTTATGTACAATAATGATTGTGTGAAACTTGTTACCTATGCCACAATCCATGGTAACCAAACAATTTAATCTTGCTTATTTCATGTTTTCAATTTCATGTTTTAGAAATAGAGAATAAATATCTCACCAAACAGTGTAAACTTCGCAGATAATTAGATAGGTAGAGTGAAAGAAGGAGCTCAATAGTTTAATCTGAGCCCTTGGATGTAATAAGTGTAGACTTAGATAGGCATCACCATGTAAAAGAAAAGAAAGTTTGATAAGGGTTTTCCAGTCTAAGTGCACCCTAATAAAGAAGTGAAAATTCTAGGATAAAGTAGGTAGGGTAAGTAGATGATGGTTGCAGAATAAATGTGTGGTGAATGATAAGATTAAATGTTTAAATCTTTTACTTTCATCACTAGGCAAAGGCATGTATCACATGGAAATGCACATCCAAATTCAAAATCAAAATAATTAACTTCCTTACTCTTTACCCTAAAATCTTCACTAATTCCCTAAGTGCTAAATGTAATTGCCAGAGTTAGAGGGGCTCAGAGCATTTCTCTAACTTTTGGAGGGATTTGACCCTCCACCCAATAATTGGAAATGCCTAAAGTACTTAAGTCCCTTTCATCAACATTACCCCCCCATAAGATAACTTTTCCTAAGTAAAATCCAACTTTACTTAGTGAAATTGAAATAAATCTGCATAAAAACCCTTTTATACATTTAGCCTAAGTAATATGTTATATGATGAAATATTTTCAGAAAACATTGGACTTAGCACTTTCCCATTCATTTTGGTCATATTAACCACTAATGTTTTATTATATAATTCCCCTATAAAACAAAATTACCCACACACGGATTATATAATTATACAGAACCCTAAATCGTTATATATCCCACCCCTCGATTAAATACAACCATTAAACAAATAAATAAATGGGATTAATTAACTAATCTGTAGTTAATTAAGAGCCTAACCCCACCACCATTTAATGAGGATTAATTATGTCATTCAGACTAATTAATAACTCGATAACCAATCGAATCATCCCTGATATGATTAATTTCTTTAATTTATATCGGGCCCGCCCTCCAAATCTGCCAGTCACTTCATCTCCCCGACCACTTTCCCATCGGATCCCATAGATCCGACAGTCATCGCGCATATCGCATGGGCCTCTGTGGTCGACTTTTAGCGTACGATGGTGAGCAATTTCATGAATTTTACTATTTCTATGTGTCAAGCATCGTATGGAATCTCGCGGTCCCACCCAAATACCACTTACCCTCCAATAGCGATGCAATGAAACCCACTTACCGCCTCCTGCTAACGATAAAACATCAAGTTGCCTCCCCCCTGATGCCACCTGTCCATATCATGAACCCACCAAAAGCTTTATCTTTGCATAAAAACAAAGTTAAAACAGTTTTTCGTCTTTATTTTGAAAACTCATGCATGCAACTAGAATGTAGAAGTTGACCAGCTCGTACTCCAACTGTCAGCCACCTTGAAATTTGCAGTTTGACACTACTCCAGTCCACCATTTGCACCCAGTGAACCTGCACTCCATTTCTCGTCACTTAAATACAATTATTTACCAGTTTCCTTCCAGAAACCCTGTAAATACTTGATTTCCTTTGTGATTACATTAAAAACCCCAAAATTCATTACAATTCAGCTGTGGAATTTAAAATTGAAGACTCCCAAGACCCTTTGTTTTCACCAAATCTACTTGAAAATCCCATTTTCATATCTGAATCCACAAGAACCAGAAATGGAAACCTCAGTGGCCCTCAATATACCTCCTATCACTACTCCTCATAGATTTGGATTATCTGCAAGTAATAGATAAAGATTTTCAAATTAAAGACCTTGAAACTAATAAAAGCTCCTTGAAAGTATTTTGTCAATGCCAGGGAAATTAAGTGAATGGCTCTGATACCATAGGACTTTGGGAATCAAATCTCCCAAGGTACATGCTCCCCTCTGTGCACGTTTTCCCTGACATTATCCATCAATGGCAAGCCAATTATAATCCCACCCTCAGAGCAATAATGTCCCCCAATCAAATTGTTCTCTTCACAATTACTGCAGATTCAATCAATGAAATGTTACAACTTCATCCTAGTCAACACCTCACCCCCATTTCCCTTGGGAATTACTAGAGAAAGCTTCTAAAGTGTCCCAGTCTAAACTCAATGGCCTTTGCCAGACTTTTATGGATAAACAACATCAACTCAAAGATCCTCCTCCCTATGTGTCATCTTTCTTCACAGAGATAGGCAAAAATATAGTCAATATGATTGCTGCAGTAATGGGTTTCAATACTAGTGAGTATGTGGATGAATTGACTCTATTTTTCATGTCCATTCTTTCCCCTAGTCAGCCTCCTGTTTTCAAATATAACTATGCTGCTTACATTGCTGAGAAAATCCATGACCAGTTCATGAGGTTAGAAAATGAAAAGGTATTCAAGTATTCTACAGTCATATATCACCTTTTCCTTTACTATCAGTTTGAAAAATTCCCATTCTCTATAAATATACTTGATACAAAGGGTAATCCCAGATCAGTCATTTTTTGGACTTCCATCTTCCACTACTCATATACTTGTTCCTATTCATACAATGAATTCATTGACCAATTTTTCCACCTTGTGAACACCATGCTTACAGGAAGTCCTCCTCCTAGGATTAGTGATGAGATCAAGAGAATCCTTCAACTTTCAAAGCAGTATAAGATAGGGGACTGGCACTTGTACCATAATCACACTGAGATCTGAATCTATGGTTGTGAACTCCCTCCTTTCAAGCTGCCTAAGTATGTTCCTATGAGATTGTTTGCCCTGGAATATTATAGGCAAATGTTAAACTCTGATCAATTTCATTTCACCAAGGCAAAGAAGAAAGCCCAGTTGAGGATTAAAGACCACTTAGGCCCATTTGTGTGCAACAATAGAGAAGCAGGGAAAAGAGCAGAAGAAATCATAGAAACAACAATGAGACTATAGAAAAGCTTTTCTTCGAGATATGACCCACAAGGTTTCATTTGTGATAGGAGAATGAAACATAAGTTGTCACCCTATATCGATCACAGAATCGTTGAGATAGAACAATATGCAAATATGGATGAATGGAGGGAAGGAACTCTAGTTGAAATGGATAGTGATCAAGTTGAGGTAGAGAATGTGATGAAAGACTTAGAAAAGAGACTTGACCTAGAATCTTTTGAATAGGTACCAGTTGAATCTACTCAAAGGCCAACACCAAAGCCTAGTGTCTCAATAGTAGAGACTTCTCAAAGGCTTACACAGGAAACTAGTGCTCCCCCAGCAGAAACACCGTAGGAACAAGACCAGGAAACAAGTACTTCAACATCAAGACAACCACAAACATCAGAACAACCAGAGATGTCAAAGCAACCTGAAATCTCTAAAGAACAAGCTCCACCACAACCTCATCTAGCTCAGGTTAAATGGGAAATCCCCTAGTTGTGCAAACGCCTCTGAATGAGGAAAAGAATTTTAAAAGAGACAAGGAAGTAGCTACCCCTGCCAGTAGTCCTTCAGACCAGCCTAGTGCTAAGAGGCACAAGCTAAATCCATATTCAGAGGAATAATTCTTTGAGGAAACAATAGGGAGTTTGAGAAAAGAAGGTGGAGACAGTCTACATACATTCCCAGCAAGTGGGACACCTTCTAGCTCACAAAAGCAAGATCTTGAAAGACAACAGAGTGTAGAAGTTTCATCTTTTAGATCTTCATCTGAGAAAATCATAAGCATAAAACAAAAATTCAAGGAAATAAAGACCAAGAATGAGCAGCTGAAATCCCAAGCCTATGCTCAATACTTGAATATGGACCCTACAAATCAAACCAAATTGATGTTAGCTTATGACATCAAAGAACGCAAAATGCAAATAAGATTTCTAAAGCCCACAATACAGCAGCCCAATTCATTTGTAGACTACCTCAAGACTGATTTTGAGGTCTTAGCTAAAGACATCCACCCCATAGATCAGATAGAACTGCAAAAGCAAACAGGGGAGATGGTTTATTCTACACTGACTAGCAAGGTAGTGATGGCACATAGGTTGCAAAATTCACTGAACAACACTAATGCCCAATTGCAACTATAAAAGGCCTCCTCACAGGTAAAGGACAACAAAATCAAATCATTGGAGGAGTTGATTATTGAGTTGGGCCATAACCCAAAGGATATCAAGGTTGCAGAGAGCCTAATAAAGAAAAATAATGAAGATATAGCTTCACTGAGAAAATAGTTGAAATTTCCACCACTCATTCACCCTTAGACCACTGAAGTGTTTAAGGAGAAAAATGAAGAAGAGCTTATGCACCTTGTCCTTGAGATAAATGAGCAACTATAAGATACATAGCAAGAATTAGAGAAAACACTACAAAATAGGTAGAGTGAGTCGACCACACAGCCTCAAAATGTAGTGCCAGTGGTTTCTATAGCAGTCCCTTCTCCATTGGCAACTTCTTTAACACCAAATGTCCCTTTGGCAATAGCTGCAACTATAGAAGCAACAGGTACAGGTACATCATAGGCAAGAACCTAAAATCAGTGTACAGAAGAGTTGATCAAGTCCATGGAGGAAATGAAGCTCCAAGTCACTGAACTGCAAAAAGTAAAAGAGAAATTCATTACTTTAGAGAAAAATATGATGTATCAAAATTCAATTTTGCAAAAGAGATGAGAAAAAGAAAAGGCTTGACCAAATAGATTAAAACACTGGAAAAGGACCTTACATTTGAAAATCCTTTGACTGATATTAGAAAGATATTATGGACCAATATCATTGATTCCATCAATGATATTTGGTCATCAATTCAAATCATTTTTGAACAAATTGACTTAGTGAAAGTTGTTGTTCAAGAGATTGAGAAAACCAGGGAAGAACTAGGAGGGAAGCATAAAGACGGTATCAGATTAATAAACTTTCTAAACAGTAGAAACAGGCATCAATTGGAACAATTAAACATTGAGGATAGGACTGCTACCATCCTCGAAATAATGAAAGTATTGACCAAAATGAGTCTAATGCAAGGCCTAGAACGCAAATGTAAAAATATGTAGGAAGATATAGATGAGTTCATGGAGAAATTTGACATCTTACCAAGTAAAGGACTCCCAAGTCCTTTAGTCATCAATGACAAGCTAATGTTTCAGGATGATTATGTCAACAAATTACATCAGCAAGCTAACAGTTAGGCCAGTTCATTTGCGGTCAAGGAATTGCCCACAGGGAGAGTTCTTATGATGGTTTGGAGAACCCTTTTTACATTGAGCATGAAGTGAAGCACTTATTCTCAGTGCAACCAAAATTTGAAAAATATACAGAAGCAAATGAAATCTACAGAAAATTGACAAGGACAAGAATACCGAGAGATTATTAGTGGACCAACATGACAGACATCTTATGATTTACCATGGTAAAAGGTGAAGTAAATTGAAGTATTTACCATAGTCAATTTTGGTTAAAAAAAGATGAATGATGGTAAAAAAGGTAAAGAGTATCAATCACAGGTAAAAGAGTATCAGTGAAAAGCTAAAATCAATCATCCAGCATAGAATTACGAGCAAGACAACAAGATGCATATTCATAGGACCTGCCTCCAGATTCTTCAACAAAATGAAGGACAAAAAAAATCAGTTCACATTCAGTTTCTACTTTGGAAACCATCTGTCTCTATATTCATGTAAAAGATATTTATTTTCCTAGAATGTATCTCTCTTAGTTAGGAGATATTTTGATGTAAATTTTGTATAAGTACTTCCTTATTCGAAGTATTGAAGGGGGATTCTTAGACATTTCTGTAGACAATTTACTTTTGGAATTGAAGTGTTGTTGAACAACTTTTTGTATGGCTAGCTGGAACAAAGTAACAAAGAAAAGGACTTTTATAGGATACTTGTGTCAAATGAGAAAAAATAAGTATTCTATATCTTGTGTTTTTATATTTTTTCTTGTTTAATAAATATTCATATGTGCTTTATATCTGAATGATAAACAAAAAGTTATATTTCAGAAAGAGCTTTACCGCATTCTGTCTTTAAAATCGTTTATATTCTTAATGTTTTCTTCCAGGATATTATAGGTAGGGAATTCTTAATTGCTCCCTTATTCCATAGTTTATCATTGTGACCATTTAACAAAGAATACTTAATTGCTTTTTGTTAATGAGCACCCACTTCCCCTCATCTTGGGCTTTGTTGAAGGATTCTTGACTACCCTTCCTCCCTGTTCAAGACCATTCTACCCATTTTAAGCTACCATTTATCTTTTGTTTAGCTATCTTGCCCTATGAAATTTCACCTATGTTAAATCAACCTGATCTATTTAAGCCATCATTCATTTGACTCCATATCCCAATGGCCTGAAATACCTTGTTCTATCCATATGCTCTCGAATTCCACCACCAAACAAAATCAAAAACCCACAAGCTTTCATAACTAGCCTAATATCCCATAAACCAAAGCTAAATCACAAAGAGAGAGCCCTCTCTAAGTACAGATTGGCTAGATTCTGTACTTAAAAGATTGGTTTGTGGTTATCTCGGACCCCTTTCCTTCTTCCTATAACTTCTAAGGAAAATCTGAGTGATAACAGTAACAACAGATGTTGTAACAATGAATGGTATAACAACCGATGTTGTAACAATTGAGGGGGTAGAAAACCATTTCATCTTACTTGTCAAATCTTGAAAGTGGGTAGCCAAAGAGGTGTTTCTTCCACCCAACACTACACCAAAACTTGGGGGATCAAGAAAACAAATTGAAAATCACAAACATAGGTAATATCAGATTGAGAAGAAAATGTTGTAATAATAGATGTTGTAACATATACCATAACAACAACATGTAAATGTTAAAACTACTAAAAATGGTGTAACAATTGATGTTATCCCACCCATTACTGTTGAACATTAAAACTATAATAAAAGTTGATGCTATAAAAATTGCTACTATTGAAGCTACTGAAACAATGACCATTACAGTGGATGTTGTAACTTCATATGTTATAATAGTTGAGGGACTAGAAATCCATTTCATATTGCTTGTCAAATCTTGAAAGTGGCAAACAAAAGAGGTGCTTTTTCCACCCAACACTACACCAACACTTGGTGGATAAAGAAAATAAATTGAGAAGGAAAAACATAGGTAAAAACGGATTGAGAATAAAATGTTGTAACAACGAATGTTGTAGCAACAAATGTTGTAACAACATATGCCATAACATCATGTCAATGTTAAATTTGTTGAAAATGTTGTAATAGTTGGTGCTATAACACTTATTACTGTTGAAAATGCTAAAATTGTTGTAAAAGATGATGATATAACAACTGCTATTGTTGAAACCACTGAAACAATGACCATTACAATGGATGTTGTAATAACAGGTGATGTAACAACGAATTTTATAACAACAAATGTTGTAACAATTGAGGGGGTATAAAGCCATTTCATGTTAATTGTCAAAGCTTGAAAGTGGGCAATGAAAGAAGTGTTTCTTCCACCCAACACTACATCAACACTTAGGGGATCAAGAAAAAAAATTGAGAAGCATAAGCATAGGTAACAAGAGGTTAAGAAGCAAATGTTGTAACAATGAATGTCGTAACAATAGATGCTATAAAAACATATGCCATAGTAGATTTTGTAATATTGGGTGTTGTAACAACAAGCCACTTCATATTGCTTGTGAAAGCTTGAAAGTGGGTATCCAAAGAGGTGTTTCTTAGTAACTTTGCATTTGTGTTATTCTACTTCTGAGACATGTGTAATAAATCTGCTCATTTCTTTCATTAACAAATTTATCAAAGTTATGTGAATAGTTGAGATACCTGTGACTTTTATTTACAAAACTTTAATGAACCACTTTGCAGTCTCTATATCTTATTTTCTTTCATTTCATTCTCTGGTTTGTAGACATAATTCATATTATTTTGTTGATACCTATGCTTTAAAACCTTGAATCTCTTTTTTTTCTTCGCTCAATTTTAAATGCTATAATTACAGATAAGTAATCCAATTGAATTTATTCATTAATTTCTCCAAAACTAATTCACATTACATCTAAAGGTATACCATCACCTGCCCCACTTCTATGATTGTTTTAGGATTAATGTGGGTCTTATAGAGCTAGAATAGTGAGAAGACATGTGTTGTAGTCTAGAATGTAACAAGAATTCTGTTTTGAAAAATCACCAAGTTGTGTGTTAACCGTACTCCCCAGGGACTAGAAAGGGAAGTGTCCTATAGAGTTTCACGTCCTTTCTTTCAAACCAAGCATTCAAAGTTCAAACAGACTCTAACGCAGGCCTACATCGTAAATGTTCATATTATAATAGCCATGTCCCTACATTTATGCTTAATTAATTCATTATATATATATATCTATATCTATATATATATAGAGAGAGAGAGAGAGAGAGAGAAGAGAGAGAGAGAGAGAGAGAGAGAGAGAGAGAGAGAGAGAGAGAGAGAGAGAGAGAGAGATCACTAAAAAATAAATGTTTTATACCTCAATGCACCCTTCATCCTACCATATGGAAACAAAATGCTATGACAAGTGCTAAGAATCGAGATCATCCCTAGTGCTAGCATTCATCTTCATTTCTTCTCTAGGGTTTATGTGAAAAACTCTATGTCTTCCTCTATTATATCACATAATTACTAAGAACTATCCATGGAAATTATATAGATGGAATAATGAGTATAGTGTAGACAAACACATTCTCTTCCCTCTATAAAAAATAGGTGAGGGAGGCCAACATTTGTAAAGTTGACTGATTACACAATAAATTTAATTTAATGCATAAGATAAGGTCTCCAAGTGAAGTGCTCTCTCTCTATGGTATACACGTCAAGATACCAATCCTCAGGTGGTGCACTCTCTAAGAATGGGTTGCAAGTGTCAAGTTCTCTTCATCACAAGGCTTCTTACTTTTCAAGGCAATCATCCAATGCTCCTCAACACATGTATCTTGGGTCAATAATAAATGTATCATAGTACTTGATAAATCCATGATTGGATACTTATTTCTAAGGACTTGATCATAGTGAAAGGTTGGTGATTTATAAGGATGTTATGACTGATGGGAGTGCAAAATAAATCAAGCTACACATAAATAAACAACTCAACACAAGAAATGAAAATTGGAATATTAAGATAATAATATCCAACTAAGTTACTAAAAGTCAACCAATTATACCTTTTTCTCCATCCAAATAACAAAATCGGACCACTTTTTGTCTTGTATCATATCAAATTCCAATTTTGATGGATAATGGCCATATGGTTGCTCTTGCCAAAACATGGCAGATGCACAAGTTATTATAGTTAATATCCATTCATTTACTTTTTGTATAAAATTAAAAAATATATGTAATTTCAGATATTAAATATACTTACAAATTTTCATGGTAAGTCTTCTAAACTTGTTTGGCCACTGTGATGTGTGGAACAATATTTGGAAAGCCTAGCCTTCAAAGGCCTTGTCTTGAAACATACATTAATTCAATTTAATTATGCACCAGTAAACTATAAAAATAATTTAATGAATTTGAAATAATATTATGACCAAATTTAAATACATGTATGCTCTCGTCACAAACTTCCTCCATGCATATTCTCTATCATAAGCTTTGAGGATCTCTTTCCATATTTTCACACTTACATCATTTGGCCTTCTTTTGGCCCTTAGCTCAAGAGGAATTTGTTTAATCTTTTTTTTTGGTTGCAACGAAATCTCTTGCAGTTTTAAGACTTTTTCATTTTACTTGCTTTATTAACAAACTTGTCCCAAATTTAGTCTACATGTCATGGATCACTTCCTTTTGAAGGTGCATGGGTTTCTTCGATAATGGAATATGTAGATTCTCTTTGAAGTGTTAACGGAATGATTCCTTCAACCTATGATTGAATTCTTTCCCAACACTTGTCATTATGATTTCCCTAGAGATAACATCCTATTCTACCTTGGTTTCGTATGTACCAATGTAAGATGCATAAGTACCTATACTGGTGGTGGAAGAAATTTGTGTCCTAGGATTGGGTGGGACATTGGACATATTTGTTCCTTGTTCCACATTATTAGAGGTTATTGTGGTTGATTTTTCCCTAGATTTATTTCTCGATCCAAGACTTGATGGGGAATCAATCGATTCCCTTTGACAAGGTTGCTTTGGTTGGTCTATTTCAGTTCCTTTACTACATTCTTCCACATATTTGGTAATCATATGGGTAAGTCCATGCATTCTAGTTTATTCATTGCTTCTACCTCCAATATAGAAGAAATTGGGTCTTTCATTTTCTCATTGTCATGTCCTTATATATGTACAACAAATTTTTTATTTTAAAATTAGAAATTAAAAAATAAACCCTAATTTATTCTTTATAATTTTGAAACTTAAAACTAAAAAACAAAATTAAAACAAGCAATGGAAACATGTTAAAATCTATAAATTTAGTATGAAATACCTCATTCTTTCAAGAATCATATCCCTTTGCTCATTTACATTTGTTTTTGCTTGACATTTTTTTGCATCCTAGGGAGATTTTTTTCCTCCACACTATGGAAAATCCCTTCTCTTTACTCCCTGTGTTTCTCCCCCTTCCCTCTAACTATTTTAAACAACATTAATGAAAAATGGATAGACAGGGGTTTTACTTTTGTCTCTAGTATGGAGTGAATGAGATGCACAAATTGATTTCATGACTGCTAGAGACCAAATCACACCCCAAATATTTTCTTTTTTTTTTTATTGAAGTCAACATGGGAGGAGACGTCCATCAATATATATCCCCACCATTAACAAAGATCTAATCGATTAGTTATTTTCTTTCATAGCCTCAACACATTAATCCAATCATGGTTTGCTCCAACTTCACACAAAACTTCAAAGCTCCCTCGATTTACAATTGGTGAGTATGAGAATGGAAATATGGTGAATGTATTTCAATTTTTTGGTTGAATAGTCAGGATACACAATATGTTTATCCACTATGCATGCCAATTAGAGATTGGTGGGGTTTTTTTTTTAATTTTGATTTAGTCTAGTTTGTATTCATTGTCATATTTGCACTTTGCAATGTCGATGTGGGAGGCTTCCATGTTATTTTCATTTTTTATGAGGTTTAATTGGATACCAACATTGGATGTGCAATGTGTATAAGCACATGGGATAAGCTAAAATGTTGGTTGATGTAAAGCACTATAAATGGTCTTTTGACCTTGCAATGAAGGGTGTTTTATATCATATTTTCTTAGCCCACTAATACATTTGGTGTGATTTCAAAATTTCTAATTTTATTATAATAGCCAATGACTCATAATGTAACAATCCACTATTTATAGTCATGTACACACATTTTCACATTTAAAGGTTGTGTTGCTTATGATTATGTATACATGTGACACAAATATTTTCAATACCTCCACTCACTCTTTACTTATTTCTAGGGTGGATGGTGGTGCTAAAAATATATCTCATCCACATGTTAAATTATACAAATTATTATAATTTATATTGAGTTCATTTAGAAGACTTAAAAATCAAAATTTGAAAAAATTATATTCTCTAACATATACGGTCAAAGGATTTTTTTTAAAGTATACAAAATTACAAATATTTGGAGGTTTAAAATTATGGATGGAGGGTTTGAATTAAGTTAAATGAAAAAATAAAAAATAAAAAGTAGTCCATTAGGTTTCATAATCCTCATCTAAGATTTAAAAGAGTTGTGTCATGTCACCATATTCATAGTAGAAATTAACAAAAAGGGTATATATTGAAAAAAGGGGCATTTTAGTTAGAAAGGTGCAGTGAAAACCAATTAAGATTAAATTGATTGTGCATTTAGAAAATTGGATGGAGTGAAAATGAAGTGCATATATTTTATGTGACTAATGTAATTGTTGTGTATTACAGGATCTAGAGGAGGCCATGGACAGAGGATGTGGACAATGTAGACCTATTAAATCAATGAGAGGAAAGTGGGTGGCCATAGAATCATATACAAAATCTGTAGACATAATAAAAGTAATAAGAAAAATAAAACTCAACCAAATGAGGATGGTGTTTATGAATCCACAAATGCTACAACATAGACGAGATAAAGTTAAATAAAATATGTTGTTTATTTTTTCAAATCCAAAACATGATATCAATATGGTTTACAGTAACGATGACAACAAGGGTAATTACCACCAATGTAATGTCAATGATAACAACCTGCTTAAAGACTCGGTGAAGCAAGCAATAAAGACACCCATGTTCAAATCAGGTGTAGAACCTCCAAACTGGCATGCACATTAATATTATTAGAAACCAAGTTGCTATTTGGTTTGTTAGACAAAGGATTCACCACCCTACTGAAGTGAGTTGAAATCTATTTCTTACAATGCATTGTCAATTGGTGTATGTATTTCGTAAACTTTCATCAACTTCATTTATAGTTTTTTAAGGATATTCTAAAACCATATATTGTATATGAATAGTAATAATATATATTGACATATCAAACATGTTCATCATAAGTCAAACATTTAATTGATCTAATATTTGGCAATTTTACAGCATTAAAAACTAAAATATTTCATGAATAAAATATGTTTCCATGAACTTGTAGAGAGGCATGTCAGTTATTGGTTGAGTTGGGGATTGAATATAATAAAATTCATTCATGTAAAAATTATTTCATTTTATACATAGATTAATATTAAGACAAGTTAAAATTCCTTGTAGGCAAAGAGAAGAGATATCGTACAAATGTACAATGTCCTACAGTTCTAAACAAGGTTTTTCATCACATGCCAATTATACCTAGATTTAAAGGAATGTTCCATTGCAAATCACTTGCAAAATTGATGGACTGGCATGCAAAGAATAGGAGTAAATATGGATTCATGTGAATTTTGGTTGACTCCAAAGTATTGAAAGACATGGAGAAAAAATGGCCAACAAATCTCAAAGATGAACCCCGTAGTATTAGGTTTGATCTTGAAATTGATAGAGTGTGACCATTATATTTCATGAGCTCAAATTATAGTGTTTGTCCAGTCATATTGATAGTATAAAATACTCCCTGATGGATTATTGTTAGAAAGGAGCATCTTATGTTGACTCTCATTGTTCCAGGAAAACATCGTTAAAAACATGGATGCTTATCTTGTGCCTTTTATTGATGAGATGCAACTACTATGGAAAGGAATAAGAATGTATGACATATCGTGCCCTTTTTCAAATAGTTCCTTCATGTTGTATGGTATGCTATAATTGACTATTCATAATTTCCCAAGACTTGGTTTTTGTTCTGGTAAGATAAAAAAATTCACCTGTTTACAATCATAATTTATTGTCATCCCGACTTTCATACTTAGTTCTATGCTATTAGTTTGAAGTTATTAACCTTATTTAATTGTAGGGCTTCAAACAAAGGGGATATTTCCATGTCTGATATGTGTAGAAAAATTTCAAGGGAGATATTATAAATATCTTCATAAATTTATTTATGAAAACAATAGGGTTTTTCTACCACCAGATCATAGGTTTAGAAACCTCCATAATAAATTTGATAGAAAAGTTGAAAATAGAGTCCCTCCCATGATTATGGGTCCAATTGATTCAATTAAGAAGTATGAAGATGCTGAATTGAAATCTTGGAAGACATTTTTTATGGAGGTGATTCTATTGAAGAACCAAAACAAGTTGTAATTAATATGCTACAAGGGATCAAAAGAAAATCCATATTTTATGAGTTGCCATATTGGAAGGATATATTAATATATCACCTATTAGATCCCATGCACAACTTAAAAAGTTCCCCAGATTCAAATTTTCGACATATAGCACACAAAGAGAAGGACAACTGGTCTTCGAGGAGAGATATTTCTCTTTCGCATACCGAATTTGATAGAAAACATATGTGGACAAATAAGGAAAAATAAAATATGCAGAAGCTCCATGGATTTTGAAAAAGAAAGAGCTAGGCCAACTAAAAAATGTCATATGTTTAAGAAGGACACTATTGCACTCAAAATTGTCGCCTTGACATTCTGCAATCTGTGTGAGTCCATTACCACTCATACTTTCCTCCTTTGCAAGTCTTGAGCCTCAGTTCCTCATATCAAGCCTTGAAAATAAGAGAAAGCCTCAAAAGTCTCTAAAACTCTGGTTCTGCACTTTCTCTTTGCATTAAATGTGGTCCCACACCTAATGGTATGTCTCCTGCACACCTGACCGCTCTGTCTCTGTGTTATGGGTGCAGACCCCTGTAAAAGTTAAAAAGAGGTGCGAGTATATTCTAAAAACTCACTTTCAGTCATTTCTAGAAGCTTTGGAAGGAACCTTGAGGTGGCAAGTTCACCTCTAAGATTCATGCACCCATACCTTAAAGAAGCTAACACTTGATGTGGGAGACTTATCCCTTTGAAGGAGATTCTATCCCTTCATAGGTGGACCTGTACCTCCTCCCTACACAATAAAATAAAGCATTGACAGTTTTGAAAGGTTATAAGTTGATATTTTTTAAGGTGAACTATGCTGGAACTTAGTCTTCTTCATGAGTTTTAGAAACGATATACATAACCTCTATGATTCATTTGAAAGTGCAAGGCTTGTCAAAGTAAAGGAAATTCCTATTTCGGACCCCAGGAAGAGCTTGTTCAACATCAAGGCTTAAAAGGTTGTAAGGTTCTTCTACGTCAAAGTTAATACAAATAAGTTGTTTTTCTCAATAAGTTGTTGATTCATGGTTTATTTTATGGATTCCTTGATCACCATAATAGACATGATTTATGATATTTGCTATGCAGGTGTTATTTAATGTTTGTTTGTTTGTGATTGCAGGTTCTCAAAGATAACTCTTTCGAATGATTAAAGGATGGCTACTACGAACAAGCGTTGGATCTAAGGTAGGGTCTTAACACCTCTATAGTATTTATTTATAAATCACATATGTCTAGAGAAAGATAGATTTGTTTGTCTATTTGCTGCTAGATTATCTTTTGATACTCGGGAGATCGGTCTTGTCTGCAAGATTGATTTATCCAGCCAACAAACACCTATTGGCTACGGATCATCATTAAATAAAACCTTTACAATTGATGGACATATCAAAGGATTTGAGATGCATGATTTTCATAATTTTATGAAGGTATTATATATCGTCATTTAGCATTTATTAGTAAAATTGATTAGGTACTAAATATATTCTAATATTCTATTCTAAGACAAAAATAAATAATGATGATCTTTGATAAATGTGTTTGACAACATATCATTCCATTGGAAACTAGGTGGGATCGATGTCTTACCATTGAATTGAGGAATGCCATCCATAAGTCAATTGTCAACATTTGTAAGTTATGTGGTGTGGAATTTTCATGTGTGAGAGACATAGAGATATTGTATTTCATTTTATTTTTTCCTAAAGGCTCATACTAATTTAGTATTCTTATATTATGTGGGTGACATCCAAGGAGATCCTTGAATGTGAAGTGCTAAAATGGAAAAAGGAAATTGCAAAAATTGTGTGTATATTTGAAAAGGAGCTCCATACAAGTTTCATGGGCCTACAAATCCATTTACAAATACACCTAGTCAATGACATTGAATTGGCAGTTGTTGTATCAACGAGGTGGATGTTTTTCTTTGAGAGGTATATGAAATCTCTAAAAATATATGTCCCATAAAAGGCACGTCCAAAGGGTTGCATGGCTGAAGGGTATGTATTGAATGAAGCTTTTTTCTTCCTATGTGAATTCCTTGGTAAGGATTTCGAAGATAGGGCAAGCTTTTGGGGTGAAGAACAAGCATTATATTTTATTGGTGGAGAAAAACCACGATCTAATTGTGTTCAAGTAGAAATTAGTAAGTAAACTCATGATCATTGTGGATGATTTTATTGAGATCATTAGTTTATTCTGTAATTTATTTGTCAAATTAAAAACATCACCTTTGCAAGTTGAAATAAGCATGTTGACATGTAATGGGTGTAGACGAAAGTTCTATACTCAACAAGTTCATTAAGTACCACATGAACTTCATGAACAAATGGATTGATTTCTATGATAAAAAGAGAGAATAAGTGTTAGAAGCAAGGAGACAATTTAAGCGATCGAACCCAAGGAATACCCCATTTCCAATTGATCTGCAAGGGGAATGGGGCAAATATTGCACACTAGAATGGGTTACTGAACAAATTCAAAATAAAATAGAAGATGCAAGTATAGATTCAAAACTAACAGAAAATGAAATCAACATGTCTAGAGGATGTGAAATAAAGTACAATTGGAATTTTACAGAATTTTGTTTCCTTATAGTTTTGACACTATTAACTATTTTAATATTTGTCATTATATTTGTTTTAACCAAAATAAATGGTATTTCACAACAAAGGAAATATCTAACAATGTGGGGATATGATCAACATTATCATGTAGAACATGCAAATTTAAATAGACAATCCTTCAATTGTGACATCATGGTTGAATTCAATCAATCCAGTCAATCAAGCTCAAAAGATAAAATATTATAGAAGGGAATCTACAATATGTTGGGAAAATGCAAAAAATTATTGAGTTGGATTATTTCTCTTTTAAATGTTCTATTTTTAACTATTGATAGTATGAAGCATTTGAGAGGACACGAAGGCATGATACCCTTAGTGTATTATTTTCTATAGATTCCTTAAAGTTCCTACCGGAGGATAAGGAGCCTTATGTTTTACCAATTAATTGTGAGCAAATATCCCTTTAACTCAAAGAATTAGAAGTGGTAGTGATCAATAATCTATTAATATATTGTTTATTTCGAATATATACATGTGCTTATTAATCAATAAAATTACTATAACATATGTCTAATATATCTATGCACTCGTTCATGTGTATGTATTTTTATATGAAGATATTCTCGACCTGAAATGGATATTTGCCATACATTATGATCCAAGACTAAGGCATGTATTTGATGATGCATTAGTGGATACTGAGAAAAACAATGATGGCCAACAAAATGAGAGAGAGAGGTATTAGAGAAAATTGAATAAATTGACATCCATTATGATGTTGAAGATCGTTGTGTTCAGGCACAAGAAGACAACAATACAAAGTTACATGATGATATAGAAGACAACAATATGGATGGTATAGAAAATGATGATCCAAATACATTTTGTAACAATATGTATGGGCTATAGTCATATTGCAATGATGATGTGTCAAGATGAGGGTGATGATACTATTAACTACTTGAAATATCATATGAACATTGACAATGATACACTAGATGGCATTGTTGCAGACAATGATGTTAATGACCAAGACTTCTAAATTTTTAGAATTATTTGTTGCCCATGTTTAAAAAATGATGATTCTTATATCCCAAACTTTGCAATTCTTCATTATTATTTGTGTCAATACAAATTACCTATTGTAATATAACTAAAGTGTTTAAGCTATTGTATAAATTGTTGGCATAAAAAAATGGGATTACTTGAATGTTTCTTCCATTCGTTTGTATCAATATATGTTTGTGAAGGTATAAAAGTTAATAAAATAGTCATGCATGTATCTCACAATGTTTTGAATAAGAAACTTTGTTAACTCCTTATTTTTATATTGTCTGCATTGTAATGTTTGTCAACCTGCTCTTACATTTAATTATTGTTCTAGGTAGGCTTTAATTTTTACAAGATTGTGGCACAATGTTGAAATGTGGCAACAAGAATATTCCAATTTAATTTGTCCTTGAATTAAATTTTTGAATTAAAATCGAATTTAGTCTTAACATCTACTTGGAAATAATTGATTAATTCATTTTGGATTAATTAGTTGTAGAAATTCAAGTTAGAAGTCTTTCTAAATTCATGCAACATTTATCCCTTAAATTAAGGAGATTATCCCTTAATTAAGGAGATAAGATTGAGTTATATTTGAGTTGTAATTAGTTAACTCAGTTTACTAAGTTAAGTCTAGTTAAATTAGTTCCAAACTGCTTGAGGAACTAATTGTGAGTTATCAGTCAGTTGATGCATGCATGCATCCAACTAGTGCTACTCCAGATAACTGAAGATTCCCTCGTCAGTAACTCATGCATGTCTATTCTGAGAAAGATCTAGTTGAGATTAAAGTCAAGGACAGTGTACTATCAGTTGCATTTGTTTTCCTATAAAGAAAAATCATGCATGCGGAAGGAAAAATTCCTTGAGGATTGTGCATTTTTGACAGTGTGTGAGAGCAGTGTTCCACTTAGTTGAAGGTGAATCATCCCAGAGGAATAGCACAAGGAAATAGGATCTTGGAGGGCAGAGAGGAAGGCTTGTGAGAGGCCAGGATTACCTGTGAGCATCTATGAGGATTATATTGAGAGCTAGCTAGCTATGAGAGAAAAGGATTTGTATAATTCTGATATATTTCCACCTTGTATGATAATACAGATAGTGGGGTTTTTTATTTGAGGATTTCCCTGAAGTATTTTCATGTGCTTTGTGCATGATTCTTCTTCTTCTGGTTATATGTGTTCAGCTCGATCTTTAAGCTTCCGCAAACTTTGATAGTAGAACTAGGTTATAGTACTCTGCTTTGATTTATATTGCATTATCAGATTAACCTACAGCATATTTTCTATAGTCTAGCAGAGAGCTAGATCGGTAGGAAAATTTACACATGGTATCGGAGCCAAGTTTATCGGAGTTGTGAACAGTATACTGAGAAGAGAATTCGGTGTCTGAAGTTCAGGGTTGCAGGTGCAAATCGAATTCATATCATACTTCAAGGTTGGCCAATGGCATTCTATGGCTTGAGACTTGAGTATGCCTTGGAAGGTAGCTTGAATTACATAGCATGGAAAGATAGAATGGAGGCCATATTAGAAGACAATGGCTTGAAGGATTTCATTGATCAAGAAATTCCAAAGCTAGCTTCAACTAATGCACAAGAGTTGGTTGAGTGGAAGAAGTGTGTGGAAAAGGCAAGACAAATCATCCTTGAGGGAGTTCAAGACCATTATTTCTCGAGTCTCCATGGGAAGGATACTCCATTTTCAATGTGGAAGACATTGAAGGACCTCCACCAGAACAGTAGCAACCAAAGGAAATTGGCGCTCAAGGATAAGCTTCGAAGAATCAAGATGGAGAAGAGCAATACTATTTCTACATATCTGAATAAGCTCACCACCTACAGAGATGAGCTTGGCAGTGTGGGAATAACTATTGTTGATGATGATATGGTGAGCCTCGCTCTCCTTGTCCTTGTAAAGAGTTGGAATAGCTACTAGGAATCTATGAATGGAAGGGAGAAACTGTCAGATTTGGAACGACTATGGTCAGATCTTATGCAGGAGGAGATCAGGAGGAGCACATGAGATGGTTCTTCATCCAAGGATGATGATGAAGAAAATATAGCCTTAGCAAGTAATGCAAGGAAAGGGAAGGCGAAGGATTCCCATTATAAATCAAATTCTTCTCATGGAGGGAAGAAGGGTGACAAGTCTATAGTGAGCTGCTTTAATTGTCACGGGATGGGACATTATGCGACTAATTTCCCATCGAAGAAGTTCAAGAAGGGATCCTCAGAATGATCTGAAGGTGAGGCATTAGCCTCTTAGTTCGAAATGGACTTTACCCTCATCGCATGCATGGTGTCATCGATGATGGGTTGTGTCCGGTATCTTGACAGTGGAGCCTCATTCCACATGAATGGTGATAAAATTTTATTCAGTACCTTGGAGGAGAAAGACCTCAAGATGCGCATAGAGATGGGTGACGATGGAAAGTATAGTGTTTCGGTAGTGGGCACGGTTACTTTTCAGAGGGAGCATGGAGCTCCTATCACCTTAATAGATGTGAAGTATGTTCCTGGACTGAAGAAGAACTTGGTATCAATCGCGATGTTGGAGGACAAAGTCTACGATGTTGTATTTAGTAAAGGAAAGGTGTTCCTAAGACACAGCCACGGGTCAGACCAAGAGGATAGGGATTTAGGTGAATAATCTTTATAAACTAGAGGTAGATGGTTGTGCGGCATTGAGTACGAAAGCAGAATTGGTGCAAAACCAAGACATTGGCGAGTTGTGGCACAAGCAATTGGGCCATTTGCATCATGGGGCTTTGAAGATAATGCAGCAGATATCTACAAGACTTCCTAAGGAGAAAGAGCCTCAAACTGATGTGTAGTAGCCACATGCAGAGGTTCCAAGAGTGGAGACATCCACTCAAGCAGAGTCTTCCAAAGATGGAGGGAAGCACACAAGAGAAGTTGATAGATTGTTGCAGGATGTGAGAGAGAATGTGGGAGAACCATCTTCTCAACACAGACAGAGGAGGTCACCTGAGAGGTACACTGGATACATGGCCCTTGCTGGGGAATGTGTTGATACTAAGCCATCTTCCTTTCAGGAAGTAGTGCAGCAACCAATTTTGGTTGATGCTATGCTGGAGGAGTATGACTCCATAGTTCGTAATAGTGTTTGGGACATGGTTCCGAGAATAGAGAACAAGTCAGTTGTGAGTTCTTGTTGGCTTTACAAGGTAAAGCAAGTTGCTGATGGTATTGTGGAGAAGCATAAGGCAAGATTTGTTGCCCGTGGCTTTTCACAGGTTGAGCGAATTGACTATGATGAGACTTTTGCTCCTGTTGCAAGGTACTCATCTATTAGATCTATGTTGGCACTATCAGCATAGATGGGTTGGAAGATCCATCAGATGGATGTGAATACTGCATTCCTCAATGGTGAGATTGAGGAAGAGGTGTCGGAAGGTTTTGAGACCTTTGATCGTGAGTCGCATGTGTGCCGACTAAAGAGAGTGTTGTATGGGTTTAAGCAAGCACTCGTGCTTGTACACCAGGATAGACAACTACTTCACCAAGTTGGGCTTCATAAAGAGTGAAGCAGATGCAAACCTGTACCACGTCATGGTGAAAGGTAAGTTGTTGGTCATTTTACTTTATGTTGATGATCTCATATTGACTATTGATGATCATTTGACCATGTCTTGCAAGGAGGACCTTGCAAGAGAATTCGAGATGAAAGACATGGGTCTCATGCATTACCTCCTTAGCATGGAAGTGTGGTAGAAGGATGGGAATTGTTTGTGTCCCAGGGAAAGTATGCCAACGAGATATTCAGGAGACTCCACATGGAGAAGTGCAAGCCCATGCAGACTCCTCTAGTAGGTAACAGGAGGAAGGAGGATTGTACTTCATGAGAAGTAGTGGAAGCTACTGTTTACAGGAAACTTGTGGGTTCACTAATGTACTTAGTGAACACACGACCAGATTTTCGCTATGTAGTGAACCAGCAGAGTCAAGCGATGGTTCAGCCTACCAAGCTATTTTAGAAGGCATCAACGCATGTATTAAGATACTTCACAGGCACATCTTAGTATGGATTATGGTACAGAGATAGAGGGAGTGAAGTTGTATGGCTTCACTGATGTAGATTGGGTAGGGAGTCCATCAGATCAGAAGAGAACATCAGGAGGGATTTTCAACCTTGGGTCAGTAGCAGTTTCTTAGTACAGCAAGAAACAGAGGTCGGTGGCACTTAGCTTGGTAGAGGAAAAATACATGGTTGCAAGTCATGCAGCATGTGAGGCCATCTAGATGTGGAAAATCCTAGTTGGTTTGTTTGATCAGAGGATGGATCCAACTATGATCTATTGTGATAATCAAATTTGTATCAAACTCTCTGCGAATCTGTTAGAAAATTATATATTACAGAGTAATGGAACACATAGAACATTGTAGAAATATAAACACAATAAAACACATAAAACCAGAGAGACATAGATATATATGGTTCACCTAATTTGGGCTATGTCCACCTCGAATATCCAGTCCTTCCTTTCTATTATCCAACAAAATGAAGAGACACAACCTATAGCAGATCCGCTATAATATCCTTTGTTTTCTCTCACAGTCTCACCTCTTTGTTCTCGCTCAAAGAATACACATCTATTACACAGCCTCAAACACAATGCCCTCATACAAAGAGAGGGGTTGCCTTCTAGGTCAAAAAACCCTAAACTAAACATAAGTTCTACTTTCAGATCATCTACCTAATGAACGAGCCAGATTGACTAGAAATTACTATACTTTTACAAGGCAATTTTACATTTGTTTTTAGCTTCGGGGGCGCTGCCCCTAAAACTCCATCACTACTTCATTTACTGGACAATGAATCCTCTTTGGACCTAGCTATTTCTCATCTTCATCATCATCCTTGAAGACCAATTGAAACTTAGGGTATTCTCAATTTCTCCCTGGTTACAACTTTTGTTAGCATATCTGCAGGATTCTGGCTAGTGTGTATCTTTTGCAGCTTCAACTCTCCATCTTCCAACACTGATCATATGAAATGGTACTTGAGTGATGTGTTTAGTCCTAGAATGAAATGTTGAGTTCTTTGCAAGATGAATGGCACTTTGGCTATCACTATATAACGTGCCCATATCATGCTTCTTACCTAATTCACCCATAAACCTTTGTAACCAAATCATTTCTTTACTAGCCTCTATAGGAGCAACATACTCTGCTTCTATTGTTGAAAGTTCAACAACACTTTGGATTTTTGAAACCCAACTAACAGTTGTTCCACCTACAGTAAATACATATCCTGTAGTGCTCCTCCTGTTATCTCTGTCACTTTCCATATCTACATCAACATATCCCTGTACAAAAATGTTTGAACCACCAAAGCATAATGCTTAATTTGTGGTAGCTTTAAAATGTCTAAGAATCCATTTCACTACCATCCAATGTTCCTTTCCTGGATTGTTCATGTACCTGCTTACAACTCCCACTACATGTGAAATATTAGACCTTGTGTAGACCATTGCATACATTAAGCTTCCAACTGCTGATGCATATGGAACTTTAGACATATAATCCATGTCTTCTTGGGTCTTTGGGCACATTTCCTTACTAACTTTGAAATGGATAGCAAAAGGTGTACTAACTGGTTTTGCATTGTGCATATTAAATATTTTCAACACCTTTTATATATACTCATTCTGAGACAATGTTAATTTGCGATTTTTCCTGTCTCTACTTATTCTCATACCAAGGATTTGTTTTGCAGCTCCCAAATCCTTCATTGCAGATGAATTTGCCAATTTTCTTTTGAGCACATTTATTTCCTACATGTTAGACCTTGCAATGAGCATGTCATCTACATACAATAACAATATAATATAGCTGCCATCATTTTGCTTTTTTAGATAAACACAATGATCAGAGTGACATCTAGTATAACCTTGTTCAGACATAAACTTGTCAAATTTTATAATACCACTGCCTGGGCCTGTTTTAGGCCATACAGCTCTTCTTCAACCTGCACACTAGTTTCTTCTTCCCTTTTACCTCATATCCTTGTGGCTGCTACATATATATCTCTTCCTCCAAATCCCCATGGAGAAAGGTTGTCTTTACATCTAACTGCTCAAGATGCAAATCTTCAATTGCTACTAGACTTAAGTTTTGATTGAAGTCATTTTAACAACAGGAGAAAATACTTCATCAAAATCAATACCTTTCTTATGTGCAAACCCTTCACCACAAGTCTAGCTTTGTACCTTTGTTATCCTCCATCTTCTTCCTTCAGCCTGTAAACCCATTTATTCTTCAATGTAGTTTTTCCTGCAAGAAACTTGACTAAGTCCCAAGTCTAGTTATGCATTAAGGAGTCCATCTCTTCTTCCGTGGCTACCTCCCACTTCTTCCTGCTTTCAACCTACATTGCTTCTTCATAACATTCGAGTTCACCAGAATCAGTCAACAATAAATAATATAATGAAGGAGAGTATCGTTCAGGGGGGTATACTTATCCTGGTAGATATTCTAACACCACTTTCAGGTGTTTTGGGTGCCTGTTGCTATTGTGGTGGTTGTTGTTGTTGTGGTTGTTGATTATTATTATTTTCAGGCACCTTTACTTTTTCAGTGATTTCATCAAGGAATGTGTATTCCTTGTTTTCTTTTTCCTGTTTCTTTTCCTGCAACGAATTCTTATACAAGACCTTTTCTCTGAATATTACATCTCTACTCCTAATGATTTTGTGATTTTCGTAATCATATAAGCGATAACCAAAATCATTAACACCATATCCAATAAATGTGCATTTCTTTGATTTTGCCTCAAGCTTTGTTCTATTTTCTTTATTAATATGGACAAAGGCCTCACAACCAAAAGGCTTTAGAAAGTAGTATTTTACCTTTTTACTTGTCCATGCTTCCTCTGGAACACCACCATCCAAGGAACTTGAAGGCCCTCTGTTTATTAGATAAATAATAGTATCTACAACATCTGCCCAAAATTGTAAAGGCAATCCTGCATGCAATCTCATGCACCTTGCACGCTCCATGATTGTTTTATTCATCCTTTTTGACACACCATTTTCTTGTGGTGTTCTTGGAACTGTCTCCTCTCTATGAATTCCATGCTCTAAATAGTACCTATCTGAGACACTTCAATTTCTTTCCTGTCTCAATCTCAACCAAAGCTTTCCATTTCTTGAAAGTATCAAATACATCAGATTTATTCTTAATACAATGAAAAAATCCAAGTTTTTCTATTTGCATCATCAATAAAAGTAACATAATAATGAGAGCCACTGAGAGATGATACCTAAGCAGGTCCCCATACATCTATATGCACAAGCTCTAATTTTTCTCTCTTCTTTTCTTTCCCAACTCTGAGAAATTTGACTCTTCTGTTTTCCATAAATGCAATTCTCACAGAAGTCCAAATCAACATTCTTCAAACCCAGCAACAAATTCCTTGAGTGAAGAATCTTCATCCCCTTTTCACTCATGTGTCCGAGCCTATGATGCCATAATGATGCATCTGCTCTGGAAGTTAAAGCATTAACAAAGTCAGAAATACCATTGCATAAATACAATGTACCAACCTTTTCGCCTTTTGCTATTACCAAGGCTCCTTTGGTGACCTTCCAAGCTTTATGTGTGAAATTTGTCACACAACCGACACCACCTAACTGCCCTATTGAAATTAGATTTTTCTTCAGATCTGGAACATGCCTTACCTCCTTTAGTGGCCATTGGTTTCCATTCTACTATTTTACAAGAACCTTACCCATTCCAACAATTTTATAGGGTTTATCATCACCCAAACGAACTTGTCCAAAATCTCCTTGAACATAGTCATGAAAATATTTCTTATCAGGTGTGGCATGGAATGAGACCCCTGAATCTACCAACCATGAATCAGTAATATTTTTGAAAGAAAGAATCAAAGCATCTTGTAACACCTCACCTGTCACATTTGCTTCATGATTGTTTTCTTGTTGTGCATCTCCTTCTTTTCCCTTCCAAGATCTATAGTATTTATTTAGGTGTCCTTTCTTTCTGTATTTCCTGCTCACTATCCCCGATATGGACTTGGATCTTCCTTTCCTTGATTTACTACGATATCCTGAGCTCTTTCCTCTTTCCATTTTTCTTCCTCTAGACTTTGCACTCAAAGCATTACCTGATGTCTCACCGGAGCTTTTCCGTTGCATTTCCTCGCTAAGGATAGCACCAACAACATCATCAAACTTTAAAGTACTAGATCCAGACACAGAGTTACTAATGGCCATTACTAAACCATTCCAACTTTCTGGCAATGATCACAAGAATAACAGAGCTCTAAATTCATCATCAAAGTTTACCCCTACAAAACATAACTGACTTGTAACAGTATTAAAATAATTTAAATGGTCTGCAATAGATCCACCTTCCGACATCTTCATATTAAATAACCATTTCATAAGAAATGCCTTATTTGAGGTTGAGGGTTTTTCATATAGTTTCTCCAACGCCTTAATCAAACCCTCTGTCATTGTTTCCTTTGAAATGTTTAAGGCAACCGACGCTTCGAGGCACAACCGTACTGTTCTGAGTGCCTTTCTATCGAGAAGGTTCCATTCTTCATTTGTCATACCCGTCGGCATCTTTGTTTTTCCACCCAATGGTAGGTACATATATTTCTGATACAAATAATCTTCCATCTGCATCTTCCACAACGAGAAGTTTTGGATGTTAAATTTCTCGACCCTAAACTTACCATCTTCCGCCATTGCTCCTCCTCGAACGAGGAACCCTTCTTTCCTGCGAGTTTATCAACCAAATAGACCTTCGGCTCTGATACCAGTTGTTAGAAAATTATATATTACAGAGCAATGGAACACATAGATATTGCAGAAATATAAACACAATAAAATGCATAAAACCAGAAAGACACAGATATATGTGGTTCACCTAGTTTGGGCTACGTCCACCTCGAATAGCCAGTCCTTCCTTTCTATTATCCATCAAAATGAAGAGACCAGATTGACTATAAATTACTATACTTTTACAAGGCAATTTTACATCTATTTTTAGCTTCGGGGGCGCTACGCCCGAAACCCCCGCCGGGGACTACTGGCCCCCGGACCCCCCAGGCAGGGGGGATTGGCCCCCCTGAACCCCCGCAGGGGGGACAAGTCCCCCCCACACCCCCCATGTGGAGGGGTGTACAAACTTCCTGGGGTATACATCTGGCTGAAACAAAGACCTATAAACAATCATGCTCCACACCGAACAGAATCTAGTATTTCATGACAAGTCCAAGCACATCGACATCCGGTATCATCATCTCAGAGACTGTGTAGCGAGGAGAATCATGTTGCTATAGTATATTTCGACAGAGGAGCAAGATGCTAACATTTTGACAAAGGCATTGTCAAAGTGCAAATTCGAGTTCCACAGAGATAGGATTATGGTGGAAGATAATCCCTTTCTTAATGAGAGGGAGTGTTGAAATGTTGCAACAAGAATATTCCAATATAATTTGTCCTTGAATTAAAATTGTCAATTAAAATTGAATTTAGTCTTAACAGCTACTTGGAAATAATTGATTAATTCATTTTGGATTAATTAGTTGGAGAAATTCAATTTAGAATTCTTTCTGAAGTCATGCAACAGTTATCCCTTATATTAAGGAGATTATCCGTTAATTAAGGAGATATGATTGAGTTATATTTGATTTGTAATTTGTTAACTCAATTTACTGAGTTAAGTCCAATTAAATTAGTTCCAAACTGTTTGAGGAACTAATTGTGAGTTACCAGTCAGTTGATGCATGAATGCATCCAACTAGTGCTACTCCAGATAACTGAAGATTCACTCATCAGTAACTCATGCATGTCTATTCTGAGAAAGATCCAGTTGAGATTAAATTCAAGGACAATGTACTATCAGTTGCATGTGTTTTCCTATAAAGAAAACTCATGCATGTAGAAGGAAAATTTCCTTGAGGATTGCGCAGTTCTGACAGTGTGTGAGAGCAGTGTTCCACTTGGTTGAAGGTGAATCATCCCAGAGGAATAGCGCAAGTAAATAGGAGCTTGCAGGGCAGAGAGGAAGGGTTGTGAGAAGCCAAGATTTCCTGTGAGCATCTGTGAGGATTGTACTGAGAGCTGGCTAGCTGTGAGAGCTAAGGCTTTGTATAATTCTGATGTATTTCCACCTTGTATGATAATACAAATAGTGGGATTTTTAGCTGAGGCTTTCCCCGAAGTATTTACATGTGTTTTGTCCATTGATTCTTCTTCTTCTAGTTATATGTGTTCATCTCGATCTTTAAGCTTCCGCAAACTTTGATAGTAGAAGTAGGTTATAGTATTCTGCTTTGATTTATATTGCATTATCAGGTTAACCTACAACAGATTTTATATAGTGTAGCAGAGAGCTAGATCGGTAGGAAAATTTCTACACACAAAGTCTATGCTAAGGCAGATGATGACTAGTATAAAATAATATCAACCTAAATTTATTGCACACACACTCTCAACCACCAACAAAGTTGTTACACATTTCACATAGATTCAATGCGAAGAAATATTGCGGAATAAGATAATCTATCATTCAACAACTCTCATAACACTCCTAAAAACCATCACTCATTCAATTTGCACAAATAAAAGGAAGTGCAATTCAAACTATAACAACAAAGAAAGTAATTCACTGCCACACTAAATTGAGGGACCGATCCAAGACTTAATCTGTCACACCATCCAAAACTTACTGTAATTAATTAAATTGCACACATAATTAACTATAAAAACAACATTAACAACAATCACATAAATGATAAATATTTATGCAATATGTCATTCAACCACTCTCATAACACTCCTAAAAACCATCACTCATCCAATCTACACAAATAAAATAAAGTGCAATCTAAATTGTAACAACAAAGCAAATAATTCACTTTCACACTAAACTGAGGGAACGTTCTAAGACTTAAACTTCCACACCATCCAAAGCTTATTGCAATTTATTAAATTACACACAAAACTAATTGTAATAGCAATAGTAACAACAATCATATAACTAAGAAATATTTACGTAATTTGTCATTCAACCACTTTCACGACACTCTTAAAAACCATCAGTCATTCAATATGCACACAAAAAAGGAAGTGCAATCAAAATTGTAACAACATATAAAATAATTCATTGCCACACGAAGCTAAGGGACTAGTCCAGGACTTAAGTTGTCACACCATCCAAAGCTTATTGCAAATAATTAAATTACAAACATAACTAAAGTTATTTTAATCCAAATTGTAACAAAAAAAGTAAATAATTCACTGCCACACTAAACTGAGGGATTGGTCCAGGACATAAGTTTTCACAACATCCATATCTTACTGCAATTAATTAATTTACAAACATAATTAACTATAACAGTAGCAATAAAAACAATAGCATAACTGAGAAATATTATGCAATTATGTATTCCACTCTAACTAACCATTGATTCCTACTAAGAAGGAGGGCCCTTCCTCCTTGATAGGGGTTGGTGCATTAAAATGCATACAAACTACTCAGAGGAAATTATGTAACAACAAACATGAAATAAGAAATATAAAAGTATCAGCATTCAACCACTGTCACGACACTTTAAAAACCTCGTCTCCAATATGCACACAAAAAAGGAAGGGAAAACAAAATTCTACAACATAGAAAATAATTAAATGACAACAACATAAGAGAATAGTCCAGGACTCAAGTGATCACAAAATAAAAGCATATCCAAATAATTAAAATATACACACATTCAATATACACACAAAAAAGTTATTTTAATCCAAATTGTAACAAAAAAGTAAATAATTCACTGCCACACTAAACTGAGGGATTGGTCCAGGACATAAGTTTTCACAACATCCATATCTTACTGCAATTAATTAATTTACAAACATAATTAACTATAACAGTAGCAATAAAAACAATAGCATAACTGAGAAATATTATGCAATTATGTATTCCACTCTAACTAACCATTGATTCCTACTAAGAAGGAGGGCCCTTCCTCCTTGATAGGGGTTGGTGCATTAAAATGCATACAAACTACTCAGAGGAAATTATGTAACCACAAAGGTGAGATTTGCATTAATAAAAGTATCAGGATTACAGAGCTCTGGTGTTTCCCCTTTCCAATCCTCTTCTCCAATTCTTCACTTTAGCACTTGAGGGAAAACAATATTCTCTTTTATAGATATTAATTAAAATGAGAACATCATCATGAGAATATTTTGGTTCTCATGTGATCTTGAAATAAAATGATATCTTAATAATTACACAATATACACACATTCAATATACACACAAAAAAGTTATTTTAATCCAAATTGTAACAAAAAAGTAAATAATTCACTGCCACACTAAACTGAGGGATTGGTCCAGGACATAAGTTTTCACAACATCCATATCTTACTGCAATTAATTAATTTACAAACATAATTAACTATAACAGTAGCAATAAAAACAATAGCATAACTGAGAAATATTATGCAATTATGTATTCCACTCTAACTAACCATTGATTCCTACTAAGAAGGAGGGCCCTTCCTCCTTGATAGGGGTTGGTGCATTAAAATGCATACAAACTACTCAGAGGAAATTATGTAACCACAAAGGTGAGATTTGCATTAATAAAAGTATCAGGATTACAGAGCTCTGGTGTTTCCCCTTTCCAATCCTCTTCTCCAATTCTTCACTTTAGCACTTGAGGGAAAACAATATTCTCTTTTATAGATATTAATTAAAATGAGAACATCATCATGAGAATATTTTGGTTCTCATGTGATCTTGAAATAAAATGATATCTTAATAATTACACAACAATTTCCGTGGAAGGGGTAAAACTATAACAATTTCCTTTAATTACAAATAGAGTTACAAAAGATCTCAACCAAATGATCTAGATGCTCCACAAATATCTCCAAGTGACGAGTTGTTTCTTTTGACTTTGACATGCTCCTAGATCTAGTCTAATTAGGAAATACAATATGTTCTTAAGAAATTGTATGTGTAACAACAAAAAATCTCAGAACCTTAATTAATCCACACTGGTAAAGGAACTGAAATGTAATCATGTAACAACAAGCTTCGATAGACCATCCAAACTTGAAATAAATTATCCATAAATTAATTTTATGATAAAAAGAAACTTAAGAAAGTAATTATAATGTCAAATTATAAGTAGAATTGGACTAAGAAAGTGACAAGTGAAAAAGGACATACTTAGGTGAATAATGGATGTTACAGTAATAATATATGGTCTTGTTGGTCAAAAAGGGATAAAATAATTAGGAAAATAAGCACGAAAAATATGACAATTTTGTGATCCAACATTTCCCCCTAGGTTAAGCTTCTACATGTCCTCGTGCAGACTCATGTTAATTTTTCTTAGGGCTATATTGTTCTTTTCTTTGATAATTACATTTCCTCATTAACACATTAAGTTCACCCCATAAAAAGATAACATAATTCATATTTACATGATTATTCAGCAACATATGAAATTATATAGAAAGAACAATATCATCATCATCAATGCAACGTAACATAAAGGAATAATAGAAGAAAAACATTCACACATAGAGACACTAGGATTGGTCAGAGACAAGGGAAAACCCACTATGGGAAAAACCCTTTCAAATTCTTTGTTGGCTTGAGGGGGCCTGACTTAGGTTCAGAGTTAATTAGCCAAACAAATCCTTGTACTACTGGTCCTTTCAGCAACAGCCTGCGGAGCGCAAACTGAGGTCTCACCTGAAGCAGTATGGGGGGATGCTGGAACCAGGTTTCTGCACCCTTGAGATGTTTGAGGGGTCATCTTAGTCCAACTAGGAATGACTTTGTGCAGGTTACTTCGTGCACTCTCCTTTCCTTCATGCTTTGTTATAATCACCTTCACGCAGCCCTAATCAGGGGCTAAGGTGATCTCGCGCTACTAACGCAGCGATCTGTGCTCTTTCACTATGTTACACTGTAAATTTTACTTATCTTCTTATAACTATTAGTTAACTTTGCGCAAATAGATAATTATATTATATTCGCTTATTCAACACATTCATATAAGTCCACACAATAAATAAACAGTAAACTTTCAATTCACACCCAATATACTTCAACGCATAAAATAGAAAAAGATACACAGAAATGATAAGGAACTTCTCTTTATTATTTTCTTCAATGGTTACAGACTCAACTCACCCTGTGCACTCAGCTGTAGGGGTCCGCAGACCTAGCTGCGGACTACTAGGCCTCTCCACACTCAGCTGTAGAGCCTTCTCCTACTCTATGACCCAGAGACAACTTTTCACTTAGGTTCTTAGATCTCCTTCCCCTGTTCCATCATTTCTCACTTCCTCCCCTTACAACTTAGAGCCTCGCTCTATTTATACAATCCCATCGTTTGCAGACCATGGGTAGATCTCTAAAGCCAACATTACATTACAAACTTAAGGGTGGACAACCCTATGACTCAATTGTAACTTTGCACTCCGCGCCCATACTTCACGGAGTCTTTACATTGAATGTAGTCAAATCTTGGGCTTTAAGCCCCAAAACTTGCCTTGCAGAATCCCGTGCACAACAGGTCCCCAACACAAACATCGTGACTCACCCTTGAGTCACTCTATCAGTGTGGAGATCTTCACATGGAGACCTCCCATCTCTGCTCAGACTACTGCAAGATTGGCAGTGCATTGAGTGGTTGCTTGTTGTGCTTCCTAGACACGCTGTTTAGAAACCATTCAACTGCTTCCCTGACCTTGTTTGTAGTCCCGCGCCTCCTTTCAGGTACCTGGAGCACTAAGACTATGCTTCTGTCAGCTAGTCAGATGGTTGGGCCACCTATGTATAACTTCAAATGGCTGCCATTCACTTTTCCTAGGAAAGGTTCTCCATTTAACTTTACCAATTGTACCAAGCCTTCGTAGGTGACCTCCATGATAACATACGATCCCAGCCAATGCATTCTGAGCTTTCCCGGGACTTTCTCGAACTTACTATCATACAATAGCACCAAATCGTTCACCTTGAAGGTGCGCAACTTAATGTGTTGATCGTGCCAAGCCTTTTCGTGCTGCTTTTGTACCTGCTGGTGAAAGCCAACCAAAATTCATTCTTCCTCGAGTTCTTCCAACTGCGCGAGCCTCTCCTCCAGGGCTGCACCGTCCGTCATACCTATGAGTGTTGTTATGCATAGGCTAGGCATGATGTATTCCATTGGTATTACAGCTTCTATTCCATAGACAGGCTGAAAATGCATCTGCCCCATCAGCTTCTTGCATGTCATTTGATAAGCCCATAATACTGCGGGTACACGCAGATCCCAATCACTTTGTTGTGCATTGCATACTTTGGTCAGCACAATCTCCAGTACTTTGTTAAATGCTTCAATTGTCCCATTCGCCTATGGGTGATACGGTGTGCTTTTATGATTATGCACTTGAAATTCTTTCGTCAGTGCGTTGATCGTCTCGTTCAGGAAATGCATTTTGTGGTCACTCATCAAGGTCTTCGGACATCCAAATCATGTCAATACGTGTTCAAATAGAAACTTCGCAGCCATTGCAGTAGTGCAATCTTTTACTGGTTTTGCTTCCACCCAATGAGTTAGGTACTCCATCGCAGTGTTGTGGCATGTTCAGAGTTAATTAGCCAAACAAATCCTTGTACTACTGGCCCTTTTAGCAACAGCCTATGGAGCACAAACTAAGGTCTCACCCGAAGCAGTATTGGGGGATGCTGGAACCAGGTTTCCGCACCCTTGAGATGTTTGAGGGGTCATCTTAGTCCAACTAGGAATGACTTCACACACTCTCCTATCCTTCGTGCTCAATTATAATCGCCTTCACACAGCCTTAATCAAGGGCTGAGGTCTATGCACCTAGTTGTGGACTACTAGGCCTCTGTGCACTCAGCTGCAGAGCGTTCTCCTACTCTACAACCTAAAGAAACAAATTTCACCTAGATTCTTAGATCTCCTTCCCCTATTCCATCATTTCTCACTTCCTCCCCTTACAACTTAGAGCCTCTCTCTATTTATACAATCCCATGGTCCGCGAATCATGGGTAGATCTCTAAAGCTGACATTACATTACAAAATTAAGGGTGGATAACCCTGTGATTTAATTACAACTTCGCACTCCACACACATACTTTGTGGAGTATTTACATCAGATGTAGTCAAATCTTGGGCTTTAAGACCCAAAACTTGCCTTGGGGGATCCCGCGCCCAACATTCTTCTTCTTATTAGATTATCATCAAATGATTTAGCAAAAGAGAGTACAATGATCCATATCTTCATCTATGTAACAAACTATAAAAAGCAACTACAACATCCATGTAATGACCCAACAAAGCATATACTAAAATCATGATTCTGAAGTCTGTAATGAACTATTACTATCTACATTCAACTATCAAATCCTACAGTCACTGAAAAAACTTTGGACAATTGAGATTCCATCATTTAAGTCCAGATCACATAGAGGGGGAGTCATGCGAGTGACTATAGCAGTCCAGTCGCACCCTTAAGGTTGGTATGTGAATGAATGGGGTCAGATCTTCCCAAAACTATCTCAGATCCTCAGTTTCACCCTTTAAGATGTTATGCGAGTGACTATGGCTTCCCAGTCGATCTCTGAAGTATTGCAAGCATGAGACTACAATTGAATATGAACTGAGCAAAGACAGTGATTACGATTCTGAAACCCTAACTCCCAGTCACATGGATGGTGATTTTTTCATGTGACTAGAAGGCTCCATTCGCACATATGAGCTTCTATGCAAACGGCTATAGTCAAATCCATCCTATGTTGTGCCTGCAACTAAAGCTGAAAAACCCTAGATTTGAGATGCGTGATTTAGACCTTGAAATTCCACTAAGAGAAAACATATTCCTCTATGGATGACCCTCAGACCTATGTGAGCCAAAAACCATGATAGAAGAGTGTCTCATGATTGTGTCCAAATGAGGTAGAGGTCACTTGTATTTATAACCTTCAAAGGGTGTCCACTTTTCTGTAGGTTCGATCTTGATAAATTTACACATGAGGGATTTTATTCATAAATACACTTTCCTTTATCCAATTTGAGCAATATTCGGGTTGATTTTGGTTCTCTCAAAAATATGAATTCAATTAAATCATTATCTCCATCAGATTAGTTGTCCAAAGTGGAATTTGACCATAGTATCATATTTTTTAACACTCCCTCTCAACTGGGGAGAATTCCACCTGCAAATATTTGGCCATTGCTCAATATGTCATTATGTCAGCAAACTATATCCAATCTCAAGTATCATCATGTATCATCATTGACCATCTCAATTCATCTCTTTCGTAGTCCTGCTTATCTCTTAATTGTCCCTGCTCATTTGCTAAATATTCTTGAATCTAAAATAAGAAGAATTTTGACATCGAAGGGGAGCTCAATCTACCACCCTTTGTCCATCGGACTACTACTTGGAATCTCTACTAGTAGGCTGCTACCTAGAATCACGTCAATAGAGAGTCAGTTCACATGATCATCAAAGAGAATATCATTAGGAAGCACATCTCAACCAGGAATCATATCGGGGAGCATATCTCAATGGGAATATCATGGGGGAGCTACTAATATGACCCCATATCAAGCGATGTGATATCCAAACACACAGGGGAGCACATCTCAACCCTGGAAAATGGAAAATTTTAGGGGCTAATATTCGCAGGTGGGCTAATTTTTCATGATTTTTCCATAAAAACGATTCGCTAATTTCCATTTTTTATAAAATAGAATCCCCCAAATTATACAATATAAAATTATTTTACCTTAAAAATCACCAACATTATATAGAAACTATATATAAAATCACTATAATTTCAAATAATTTTACAAATATATCAATAAACATTTTATAATTTGCATATTAGGGACTAGTGAGATTCTCCAATGTTTTGAAACTTCAAGATAATTTTCCATCCTTAAAATTTTCCCTACCCTGGAAGTACATCGGGTAGCTCATTCTCAACCTATAATCGCATAAGGGAGAAAATATAAAACCAATCTTATTGCCTTCTTATCTTCCCATTGATGACTCTAACGGGTCATGTGGTAGAACACTTGCATCATAATTTACTTGGGTTGGATACTCCAAGTACACTCTCAACCCATTTCCAAAATAGGGATCGGTATTCCCAACAATACCTTCTTGTGGGTATGATTCCAACTAGGGTATACTTTGCATAGACCATATAGGGGAGAAACATCTCTGAACTATACTCTACATAGACGAGATAGGGGAGAAACATCTCTAAACCTATGAAGATAGGGGAGAAACATCTCTAAACCTATGAAGATAGGGGAACAACATCTCCAACCCTATGGATAATAGATAGGGGTGATACCCTATTGTCCAGATTTCCCTCAACCCCAAGAAACCTCTCTTTCAATTCCATATCCTGGGAGCTAGGAAGATCTGACTCAGTGTCGTCAATCAATGATTCTCTCTATATATCAACAAGATATCACTGTGCTCGCATCTGGTAATCATCATGTCTCATGTTCATACAGGACATCAAAATATCATATAAGAACATAAAAAATCACATATATGTATGACAAGAAGGATACCATATTCATCCTCCCTCTCAAGGAGGTGTCAATCACAAGCCTAAGCTTGTCTCATACATCAATACTGTCTCAATATATGATGTTAACTCAGTCCCATCTATATGTAAGATTCTATTCTAATCAAATCCCACTCTTTGACATTTCAACATATCCATTTCATGTCCAAATCCTGCTTAGACGACTCTCTAAGGAGCTTCTTCATCCAGCCTCATAGTTAGCCATGCTTAGCAAAATCATACTTGACCTCGATTGTGCTATGGCCCTTTCAAATATCATGCCAGACCTCATAGTAAGGCAACATCCAAATGTGCTCATCTCATCAATAAAGATCCCGATCACCATCGGTACATCCAAGTAGTCACATATCATAGAATGAATATCTCAGGCAAAAAATTAATCATCCCATGCAAGTATCTCGAAGGATGCTCGACAATAACTAAATGTATATGAAGTGACTCAATCATGAATTCACTTAGGTTCTATGCACATCACACACACACACAGAGATATGTGTGTGTGTGTGTGTGTAGATGTACATGTACATGTACATATATTCATACATACATACTAATAATATATATATAAATATATATATACAGACTTAATGTTCAAGACAAGAACATTCAATGATTCTATCAACGTCGGTTGCCAAGTCAAGTTCAAATATACTCTTCACAACTTCTTGAAATTCAATCAAAAGTGCCCCAAGGAATTTGAATTTCTAGTTTCCAAAAACCCTTCAAAAGCTTTGCATTTCCAAATTTCAGAAATTGATTCATCCTTCCATGATTCATTATTTCCAGCTTTAGAGGCCATCTCCCTCTTACTTATATCACTAAGGCTCATTATCTATCAATAATAGACCATCAGTATATAAAAACCAAAACCAAAAATCAAAGCCATACTTTGCAACACTTCTCAGGATGAGGTTTGGGTCAACACATCATCATGGCTTACTAGATAATTGTCAATGCAAAACATATCTGGATCGGGGAGCTTGCTGCATGCAGTTCTCTCTCAAACATCACTTTACCACCAGATGAACATGCCCAACCTTACATAAATCAATATTGTTCAACCAAACCAGCTTAGAAAGCTAGATCATAACTAATTATCAAAATCATCAATATCACAGTATCAAGTTCTTTGGACCAGGTAACAGATAGAGCTCATATCAAGTCTTCACTTCATCTATTATCATGCCAACAAGTTGTCACACACCATGCAATATCAATACAGGATTTATCAAGTCATTCTCATGATCATATTACAAGTCATTTATGTCACTAGATGCAAATACACACACCAAGGATAGGTCATGTAGGTTCCATCCATTCATTGGGAGATAATCATAATGAATCACAATTGTCAGTACTTCAACCAATGTGGTAAGAATGAGGAGGCCAATACAAAACCATTATTGAATACCAATATCATTCACTGAAAATCACTATGCTCGCATAGCATTGTCATCAAGGAAAATCATCAATCGTCAAATAAATTTATTTGTCATTAGGAAAAATCCCAAATTCGCTATCATAGTGATATATATAGCTCAAAAACATATCTCAATAATGAAGTAAAAGTTATAAGTCATTATCAAGTATCATGTCAAATCTCCAAACACTACTCATCCATATCAATTATCCAAATCATGTCAAACTCTTGTAGCACAAATTTCAAGGGTTAAATTATATGCATATCCTAGTCACCTACAAACACAAGTTCAGTCTACATATTCATATTGTAGTAAACATTCAAACTTCCATACTCATAAAAACTTTTAGTTGTATGCTTTATGTCTATGGGACTAACATCCTTCAGATGAACATATTATTTCAAGCACAAAACTTCATTGTTATGATCTACAGCCATAGTTGCACCCATAGGCCTTCCTCTATGTGGTTGGGATAGTATAGTTGCACTCATGACCTTACTTCCATACGGATGAGAGGCTATACTCACATCTATAAGCCTGCACTTTTGTTACTGAGGTTTATAGCAAGGGAAAACTATCTCTCCTCAAATCATAACTTTGTTGCAAATCAATAATATCAAATATTTGTTTATCCATGTCCATAAGTCATACTTCAATAGTAAAGACTATATAATGCAAATGGTAATAGGAGTAAAGATATTGTGGAGAGCTTCTCCCTCTGAATGGGAGGCTACTATAGTCATCTTCATTCAAGTCATCAACTTGTCTATGATATTGTCATGCATTATTAGATATGTTAGATCATAAAGTCAAACATATATCCATCATGGTCATAACATGCTAACATCAGCTACTTTATCATCATATCATGACATCATGAAGGGATAGAACCAAATGATTGGGGGAGATGACATCATAATTCAAAGATCATGAACATGATATTGCTTCATTGTCACATAACTTAATCCATTCAATTAGGGCATTCAATTTTACCATATGCCATACACATCAAAGAATAACCATGGTCAACAAAATATCATAAATATTAATCCTATTGTTATACTTCTATCATCATGGCTACCATACTTTTCATTATCAAGTCAGATAATTCAATAAAACGTTTCCAAAAAGCAAGAGTGTCAACCCTTTTTCCATAGTTTGGTTATCCTCATCACAAGCATTATCAATAGTATTGTATACAGAAATCAATGAACTAACCTTCCATATTAAATCCATCATGTCTTATCATGTCAAGTGTCAAGAGTATCGTCTACTAGAGTCAAGGTGCTAGCCTTCTTTATGGGATCAAGATATCCAAAAGATAGATATTAGCCAAACATCAAGTATATTATATCAAAAAAATCAACATTAAGTAGATTCATAGAACAAGAAGTTCATCATGTCTAAAATGTAAGATACTTGTTCAATACCAAGTGCAACATTTCATCATAAGAATCATGCATCCAAATCACTTTCATATGCATGAGATATTTGAGAAGGAGAAATTATTATCATACCTTAGGGTTTACTTTACATTCAATATGTAACTGAAACATAGCTTTGAAACACTATACCATGCATACCTTGTAGTGTTTAGATACTTGTGAACCTTCTTATTTTATATAGTCAACTTGCAGCTCATTGTCACATTTTCATCAGGTGCCTCTTTATCTTTTTCCAACATTATTTCTTCTCTTCCTGCGCTAGCTATGATCCTGAAGAAGGATCTACTTATCACAACTCATTAAGAGGTTATAAGCATCTAACTTCTCAAATATATATGCAGGAAGCATGAGTAATTCTCTACCTAACTACTGATCTACCAAGATTAATCAGTTTGGCTAGATCTTCATTCTCTATCTATCAACATAAAATTTAAACAATGAATGAATCAAGATTAAAATATTTGACCATCATGGATTGTGGCATTTTTGACAAGCTACACACAATCTTATTTTGCAAGGTAAAGTAAAAGTAGTGGCATTTGAATTTGCACACTTTCATGATCTATTTTTATTTCTTTTTTTGGGGTTCATATTTTCTACTTTTTTTATCTTTTTCTTTCCTTTTGTCCTTTGATTATTCTTTTAGGACATACCCTCTTTACATTTTTTAATTTTAATATGGGAAAACATTTTGCAGAAAGCAAAAGTATGTACAATATTACAAGACTAACCATAGCCAATTCAAAATTATGAATCCTATTATTATAGGATCCTAACAGCAGCTCCAAATAGGGATGGCATTTCCTAGTGAAATGTCAAGAACTTTAAGATAAATAGCCTTTGAAACTTTGACTATGGCTAGCTTGTAACTACTCCTTTATGAATTTCTTTATTCATACATATGATGGTACACCTTTCAAAGCTCAGGGCCTTCTCTTCGAGCTTCAACCTCAAAATATTACCATTCAATCCAATCTAAACTCTGCAATGTTATATACAATGAGCAAAGTAAAATGAACTACTATTAATCTGTGGATAAGTAATGCCTCAGCATTCTACCATTGACTGGTCCTCCTTGTAGATTTTTTCCATCTAGCTATCTCAAGAAAAATGCATTGTTGCCTCTGTAATCATAAATTATATAAGGGCCTTTCCATAGGAAATCAAATTTCCCATGTTTAACTTTCTTTTCTCTTCTAGAAGCCCATTTAAGTACTTTTTCACCTATGTAAAAATCATCATCTTTGGTTTTCTTGTGAAAAATCTTTTTGATTTTATCCTGGATCACTTGCGATTTGACATAGACTTCTTCTCTAGTTTGTTGCAAGTGTATTGTCTGATTTATCCTCCTTTGGATATCATTTGGTTCTACTTGCAACTCTTGAATGATTTTCATCACTGGTACTCCTAAAGAGGATGGAAAAAAAAATCCATTCCATATAGTAGCTGGTAAGGAGATGTACCAATGGACTTTTTAGCAGTTAGTCTGTCTGCCCGTAAGGCATTAACCAAGTTTTTATTCCAAGTCTTCTTGTTGTCTTCTAGCAGTTTCTTGATGATATTAACAAGGCTTTTGTTTGAGGATTCTGCAATTCCATTACCTTGAGGGTAATAGGTAGTGGAATGGCCAAGGGTAATGTGATATCTGTCACAAAAGTCTACCATTTTCGTGGATTTGAAAGCAGCTGCATTATCAGCAATGAGCTTTTGGGGGCATCCAAATCTAGAAAGGATGTTGTTCTCAAGGAATGAAATGATGACAAAGTCTGTGACTCATCTAGAAGGGATGAATTCTATCCATTTAGTAAAGTAATCAGTGGCCGTCAAAATCCATTTATGTTGAGCTAAGGAGGATGGGTGAATTTCCCCAATGAAGTCTAAACCCCATTGTTTAAAAGGCATTTCTATGGAGATGGGTTTGAGAGGTAATGGCAAGAGTTTCCTTTCACCTTCAAATATTTGGCACTTATGACAGGAGGTCACATACTTTTTGACATTTTCAAAAAGGGTGGGCCAGTAAAAACCTACCCTTGAAATCTTATCAGTAGTTTTTTTCCAGTATAGGTGTCCTCCACAATCTCCTGCATGAAATTCTTGCATAATTATGAATCCTATTATTATAGGACCCTAACACCGACAGAGCACGAAGGTTAGTAGCCCCACTGCACATTGTTGTAGTGACCGAACCTTTCCAACAATGGGGCCTAGACATCATTGGGGAAATTTTCCCACATTTGTCAAAACATCACCGCTACATTCTAACAGCAACTGATTACTTCACGTGGTGGACAAAATCAGTTCCAGTCAAACAATTGAATGACCAGGAGGCCATCAGCTTCCTCCAGTAGAACATCATCTCACGCTTTGGTGTTCTTGTATCACTTTTTTTTTATAATGCAACGTACTTTTCATCTTTGAAACTTTATGATTTGCATTAAAAAATGGTATTATGCTAAAACACTCATCCAACTACTAACCACAGGGAAATGATCTCGCATAATCCACAAACAAAAACCTCATCCGCATAATCAAAAATATTGTTTTCTTTTAGCAGTGCAACTGGCATTCTGCCCCAATGAATGCATTATGGGCTGACCACGTAACACCCAAACCCTCTCTGAATACCTCACCATACTTCCTCGTCTATGGTAAAGAAGCCATCCTTCCACCCAATATCTACTTGCTTGCACTTCAACTATCCCAAGAATCCCAAGGAAAGCCTTGCCATCTAGTTCAACAAAGGATGGATACACTCCACAAGCTCCAGGAAGAAAAGATGAAAGCAAAAGAAAAATTTACACTCCACCAAAACCGTATCAAGAGATGGTTCGATAAGAAGTCAGCAAGGAAAGCTAACTTTGGTGTTGGTGACTTGGTCTTGAAATGGGATAAATCCCATGAAGACAAGGGTAAGCATACAAAGTTCCAGTCCCTGTGGATTTGTCCGTACACCGTCCATGAGAAGCTTTCCCCCCACACATACCATTTGCAATCACTTGATGGGAGGATTGGAAACCTTCCTGTTAATAGCCAATATCTCAAGCACTACTTCCAGTAGGCTGGGCCGCACCCCACGCCATGTACATAGTCTTCTTCTTTCTTGTTGTTTTCATTTTTTTTGCGTTGCTTACTATTTTTTTTCATTTTGTTTGGTTTTCTTAATACCTTACTATTTTTGTTTTCCGGAATAAGTGTTTCCATCTACTGCATTCTGGATTTTCAATGAGTATGTGGTTGAGATATGAAGAGACTTGTGACATTATAGCACTTGGCCAGTCTTGTGTCCATCTTCTCTATGCTTGGTTATAACCTTTGGTCGATTAAGTCTTGATGGAAAGTATGAGCCATATACAAGGGAATTTTTGGTCCAACCATGAACCTGTGTCCACACTAGGAATCCTCATGCATGTACTCAGCTTTCTACTATGTTTGTTCAAGCTCATCCAACTAGTGGAAACGGAGAAGGGGAAAATATAAACGAGCAAACCTATGTTGGAGGTCTTACATGATTCTCTGAAGGAACAACCTCTTCTTCTCTCAATAAGTCGGGATCCCTCTTCCACCCAAAAAATAAATAAGTGCCTATGCACATTCCTCTTAAAAAACACACACACACACACAAAGGTGAAAGAAGAGAAAGGCTTCCTGCGCAAAGAGGTGAAGCATGCAACTCCACCGGGGTACTGACCAGGCTCACTGGCAGTGGAGAAATGCATGTTTTACCGCATGACTTCGTTGGGGTACTTTCCAGGCTTGTTGGCATCAGAGCAACACCAGAGATGAAAATTATACTCTAAAAATATTCAACTCGTGAGCTAAACTACCCTTCCCGATTTGGAAACACTTTGATCAAGATAAACTTTTGTTGTGTTTGACTGAGTTGGCAAAGGGTGAACCATGTCTATCCATGGAGTAAGTGGGGAAGTCGAAGTAACCCACACATCGATTCAATACTCCCTAAAAGACCAAGGCCCTATGCTATCAATGAACCAAAACAGAGAAGGTGGTGTTCTACCAGTGTGTCGCCAAGTGTTGCAGCGGCTGCAACACCTTCCAAAATTTTGGTCTACATCCAATTTCGGTGCCTCCTTTGAGAGTTTTAATTGATGTCTGCACACACTTGGGTTCACCCCATGATCTCGTGTGAGTCTTCGCACCCACCTTGCTTGATTGTTTGATAGACAACTTTTGCATTTTTATGTCAATATCATGCTTGCGACCATGTTTTGGTCATACACAAGGTTTTCGCTTCATGTGTACATGTTGTGTTTGCTACGTAAACATCTGTCACGCTCACATAGAGTCATTTAAACTGTCACGCAAGTATTGTCGTGGTCATCCAATGATCAGTCACAAGCATCACACTTGTCACTCACACCACCGGTTTGTCATGTTGAGCATGTGTGTCTGGATGGTTTGATTCTTCTTGTCATCAAGTCATGTAAGTGTGTGTTTGCAAGTATGCATATGAATCTTTTCACTCACTCACACACTTAGTCATTTTGTTGAAGTTCTGATGACCAGATTCCTCTTTGATAGCCTAACCTTCACCCCACCATCGACTCGGTCGACTATCACCAGAATAGCGCAGAAGCACCAAGAAAGACATTTCAAGTTGCGTTTCCTGCAAGCTGATCAATCAACCTTCCGCTGGTTAACCGGAGAGTTTGACCCGACAGCACCCCAAGACTGACTCCCCTCAAAAATTGTGGAGAGTCTATAGACCTTGCCCGTGCTGCTGACTGAGAAAATTGTGCAGACAGGCAGGACAGACACTCACTGCCCATCCCTATCTCCTCATAAAATTGTGTAGTTTTTCCAGCCAACCCACCAACCAGTTGGTCAGTTGCTCACCCAGAAAACTGTGCAGATTTCATGAGAAAGCCCTCTACTACCCAACAGTCCACTCAGCCCAGAAACTACACAGAGGTGATCAACAGGCCAACCTCCCAGTAGCCCACTGCCAGTTCGCTCCAGGAATTATGCAGTTTTTGCTACCAAGCTCCCAGCAACCGACTACCAGTTCCCTCTAGGAATTGTGTAGTTTTTGCTGCCAAGGTCCCAGCAGCCAACTGCCAGTTCCCTCCAGGAATTGTGTAGTTTTTTCAGCTAAGGTCCAATAGCCAACTACTAGTTCCCTCTAGGAATTGCGTAGTTTTGGCTGCCAGGCAGTCCAAACTACTCCTCCCAAAAATTGTGTAGTTTTGTCCTCTGGCTGAGCTAGACCCCACGGACAGTCACTATCGATCCGGATTACCCGTCACCATTTCCTAGTGACTTCTACGCAATTTTCACCAGCAATGCCCAGAGCCTCCATCCCAGCTCAAAGCTCGCAACCTTGTCTTCTCTCCCGGTCACCTGCATCTGAAACGATCATGCAACATGGTAGACTAGGAGGTTTATGGATTTGACGTTGTCTCGTCATGAGTGATCGCAGATACAGATACACAAACAAACATGGCACAATGACGAATGGGATGAACAAATGGATTACATGCAGAAGGACATGTTCACCAATGGATGAAAAAACGATGCATGCAAAGAGATGTGGTCGTGAACAAACAATCATGCAAAGATATGTGGGCGAATGGACAAATGAGTAAACATGCATTGTTCATGAACTGGCTAACCTATCAAGCATGCCAACATAAAGCAAGGAGAAATATGTGAATGCAACATCAACTGAACCCAACAAACATTGAATAATCTACGCACTTTTCCATCCAGGGGTGAAGCTGTGACACACCATGAGAACATCCATCACCCAGCAACACTGCAACTCAACATGCCACCAGTAGCAGCACAAATGTACCAGCACTGTCATGTCAAGTCTTGTCATGAGTCATGTCGTCCACATCTCTACTGTGGGTCGTACTGGCAATCATTGTAATGTAACATGGAAGTCTAAGAGACCCACTTTTCATATGAAGAATCACATGAAGCCAAAAGGTCATGGAAGTCAAACAATCATGAGGGAAGTTGAACTACCACAAGGGTCAATTTCACCCTTGGCTATAAATACCCTCTCATTTGTACATGCAAAGGACTTTTCACCTCGGCTCCTCCCACATAGCCTTGAGAGTGTATAATCTTTTCTTTGAGGAGTAAGTAGTGGCTCCAATGCCCTTCCCATGGAGTTAGTGATGTATGGTGTAACGATGTGTCTTGGAACTTTCACTTAATTTAGAATCCTGCTAACAAGCCAACACATTTTCACACGTTTTGTAATTGTTGTAAGACTAATCTTGAACATTTGTAATGCATGTTTCTTTAACCTGTGTTTAACACTTGAACTCATTCAATTGTTGTAATACATATATATTATGAAAATGTGTTGTATGAGCTATTAATGTTGTCCTTCTCGCATTGGTTAACTCCCTAGACATCAGACAGACCTTTCATGTAAACTTTTTATAACGACCATCACACTCGTGTGGACTCATCTGATGTGTGTTGTACATGTTATCTTTCCTTATGCGTTGTGACTGTTGCATCCGTGTGGACTGCTCCTCCAGAAGCTCTGCACGTCCTATTGTGTTGTGTGTTTCTAACAGGGTTGGGGCTTCCTCCCATCTGACTTGGGACTCACGCCCACCCTCTCCCTCTGCGGTGAAAGAATCATTGACACAAGTAACACTAGCAATCACCAGGCACACGAACCTCACTACTAGAAGACAAAGCGGGCCACTCTCCTATGCTAACGAGAAAGAGTTGAGGCAAACATTTAAGATAATGGAAACTAGGCCATCATACCAGATGGGACTCCCACACCAAACAGTGTGAGGTCTAGTTGGGACTTCATACTCAGGTGATCCCCTGAATGTTGGCAGGTCGAGCATGTGTCAACAGGTACTTAGAGTTTTCTTGGATCACTCTTGGGTACTTAGAGTTTTGTTGGATCACTCTTGAAGGAGCGTGGCATACTTGGGATTCGGATCAAGAAGGTGAAGGAAGAGCAGGAAAACACAAGAGGACATCAAAGTCGACAGCTACAGTTGGTTTTGCTTGTAGGTACTGAGTTGCATGTATGATTTTCTTGCTAGTATTTTCATGCATGGTATATGCATGTGGTTTCTTGGTTATGATATGTCATTGGCATGGAGGATTTCCTAGATTGATAGTGGTTTTTCCTAGCCTTTCCATTTCCTAGATAGCCATGGTGTCATGGGAGTCTTTCCCTTCTTTTTTCAATTGGTTCTCATGTTCCTTTGGTTAAGGGTTGAGATTTTAGTTTCTGGATCCTTGGTTGGACAAATGCTCTAGAGCCCTGTAACAACTTGGGTTGAGTTATTAGGCATAGAGATTTGGTTGGAAAAATTCCCTAGAGCCCTTAGTGGGTTGATTTACTAGTCTTAGAGCCTTGGTTGGAAAAATGCTTTGGAGCCTAACAACAGCTATGGGTTGAGTTATTAGTCTTGGAGCCTTGGTTGGAACAAATGATCTAGAGACCTGGACAAATTGGGTAGAGACCAATATGGTGATGGTTAGTGATGTCTGACCATGGGGTGGAATCACTAGTTGAGTGTTGAGGTGGTTTGGCCTCTGGAAGCCCTAGATTGAGTTTCATGCATTTGTTCTATGAGATCCCACTTTCATGCTTGGAATATGGCACGGGGGTGATTGGATGAAGAGAGATTTAGCTCAACCAATGTATGGTTGGGTGGAATGTGGAAGTATTGAACCCGGTGGCCCTTACATTCATCAATAAGAGCTCTCTTTATCACTGGTATTTTATGGGTAAATATACTTGTTTATATGTGGATTATATGGTTGTTATATCCTTAATATTTTTATTGTTTATATGTTGGTTATGAATGAGTTTTATGACAATCAAAATGAATGGATCTCATCATGTTTTGGTTAATAATTGAATTTACAATGAATATATGGCTTAATATATAGTAATGTAGTTATTCTAATTAGGCATCAATGCATCTTAGATATTCTTAGATAGGTATGAGACCCATATGCTCAGATATGTGTTTAAACCTATAGAATGCATATTTGACTTGTTTGACGAAATTCCTATCATGGCTAGTAAGGGTCCAATCAAGTCTTTGTTCAAGTATTTGCATTTGTATCATTGTTTTGATGTTATGTTTCATTTATGGAAGTTTCATGGAGTCCTGGGCAGTGGCTTGAGTCATAGCCCTGAAAAAGTGGCACAGAATCTAAAGTCGTTGGCACACAACTACTTGGAAAAGTCCCAAGTCGCATGCATGCCTTGTTGTGGGGGAGAATGGAGGCTCCTAGTTGCATGCATGCCCATTTCAAGGGAGATATTGAAGATTTAATGCACAGAATGTCAGTTTGTCTCAAGGGTTGGTCACCTCGATGGATTGGATGGCTCTTGGGGTTTTGTTACAGGTGTAGAAGGCCAGGTTGTCTATGTTCCATAATTTCCTCTTCCTTAACTGATACATAGGGAGTTGAGTCATATCATAGTAACACTTCATCACATGTTTACCCCATTTGGCCTTTTACTTGGGTAGATGTCAGAGGAGGGTGTTACAAAGTGGTATCAAAGCAGGTTATGTTCTCTATGGGGAATGTCTGGCTTTTGTCCTCTTTGGGTGTTATCTAATACCACAAAGTGGTAACAAAGGATGGTTTGCCCCATGGAATATATGGGAGGCGTGTGTTGGTCATTCATTCACGTCCATTTCATATGTGTTCCCTGCGTTTTTTATTTATGTTCCTATTGCATATGCATGACGTTGGTCATAGTTACAGTGGTGTCTCCAGGTGAATGATGATGGTCTTGTTGATTGGGTGTGGTCATCATGAGTGCATGTTGCCTATGCATTTGTTATGCATGTTAATGTTTATAGGTTGTTTTCCATGAATTTTTATGGTTATGATTATGAATGCATAATAGGTTAGATATGCATTGTGAGGTAATTGTATGTAGTTGTGTCATTATGATGTTGTTGATAAGATATGATGCTAATATGTTGGATAATATAGAGAAGGAGATGTAGACTATTAGAGTGAGGTTGCAACACTAGACTTTGGGGTAAGAGCATATCGTCATACATGTATTGTATGTTTGGCATGCAGTATGTTAGTTAATGGATTGTTATATGCATTAAAGTTATATACATGTTTGTCATTTTATTGTTGTTGTGGTTAAATGAATGGTAGATTCTAGTGAATCAGTGTGGTCATATGCACGTGTCGAGTAGTCATGAATGATAGTAACTTGTTGTTATATGCATTGTTGTCGTTTCTTTATGTTAGTTAACTTGATTATTATGTTATATGTTGTTGATAAGTATGTTATATGTTAACTTGTTGATCTTTATATGATATTTAACTTGGTGATTATGTTATATGTTGTTGATGAGTATGTTATATGTTAACTTGTTCTTGTTATATGTTGGTTAACTTGGTGATTAGAGTTATTGCATTAAGATCTTGATGTTATATGTATCATACTAATTTGGATTGGTATATGCAGATGATTGTGGTTATGATACTTAGGTATGAGTAGATGTAATTGTGATATTGTGTTGTACTAATATAGACTAATTGTGCATATGTGATTGTTATGCATGAATGACAATTTTTTATGATTTTATGATATGAACATGTTAGCTAGTTATGTTAAGGATATCATGACCTTATTTATGTTTTAGTTGATATGTTGTGAAGTTATATAGTGCTAATATAGATTGATTTTGTAGACAAGATAGCCTCCCTAGAGATACATTAAGGTATGAGTTTTCTTATGTCATCTACTTGGATCTTGAATGTGTGATTATGTCATATATATGGTGTTGAGTGTCTGGTGTGTATTATGTCATATATTTGTTGTTGAAGGTTTGATTCATCGCATGATATGAGTATGTGTGTAAGATTGCATGAAGAAATGATATTGTTTTAAGATGGTTGTACTAATACATATGTGTTGAGACAACTAATATGTACTTGAGTGTAAGTAGGTGATAGTTGTAGCATTAGGTATTATGAATGATGAATGTCAATTGATTGTTGAATATGACATGGTTTTTAGAATTGGTAAAGTTTTATTTCAAATTAATAGATATTTTGTCTTGATCTTTGGAACGTGTGACTGACATGTGTGAGCAGTTGCAATGAAACATGCTTCGTACTAGTGTGACAGGGTAATAGTTAATTTGTTTATATAGCTAACAGTTGGGTGATGCGACAATACATAATAAGACTCGATTGCAACAAGGTGAAGATAAAGAAAGGAATTGGGTGAGAATTCCTTTGGCTATGTTTGGAAATCATAATTCCAAATGAATGAATTCTTTGAATACATGAAGTCTTCTTAACCCTAATCTTGTCTGAAATTATGTGGATATGTGCTATATTCATGGACATGTATTTGATATGTATAAAAACTGGTGTCTAGTTATAGCTAGATCTGTCAAAAAATTGGAGTCCCTTGAGAGATGGAATGGATGTGTCCAGTTATAAGGAAACATGCTTGGCACAACAAGGTACAATAACTGGTATATTTATATATTTATTTATGTATTGACAATTATGTGTTTATAGCAGTATGATGCAAGGGATTTCATGTCAAAAGATATTGCCATGAAGTCTTGAAGAAGTCTCAGGTTGAGCTTTCCCTTGGATACTTTGGGAACTAGGGGGATTGAGTTATGCTGTTTGTTGCTAGTCTTGTGCTTTGGTATTTTGTGATTTATTTCACTTGATTATGGGCTTTTTTACGTCTAGTGTATGGCCATACTACTTTATTTGTGTTTTCATATTGTTATTGGTTTTTCATAGTCTTCTTCTTATTTGTTTCTTATTCTTGCCTTTTCTGTTTTGAGTATTAGGAATTGGGTTGGGAAAGAGGAAATTTAATGGAGTTCTGGAAGAGATGAATAAAACTCAACATGTAATGTGAGACCTGGATGAAGCTTGTTGCATGTGTAAGGGTAGCTAAATGTAAGAGTATGACAGTCGGTTCGACTAGTTGGGTCCATTGTGGTAAATGGATGGTGGCAATACAAACATGAGAAAATTAATAAGGAGAGGTAAAGTAAATGGATTTGAGGTGTTAGATGTCATGGCTATGTTGGGAATTTTTATTATCAACATTATGCATGTTGTGAACAAATAAAGGGAGTTTTCTTAACCTTAACCTTATGGTATTTGGTAATTATGTTGTGATCATGATAGTGTTGATGTCTATATATGTATACATGTATGTATGTATGTATGTCATGTATGACAGGGTCATCATGGGTCATGATTGTTTATGCTAATGTTTATGTGTGTGTGTGTGTGTGTGTGTGTGTGTGTGTGTGTGTGTGTGTGTGTGTG